>LGRX02010923.1:0-36371 GCA_001247695.2 Cymbomonas tetramitiformis
TCCCACCAGGCACGAAGCCGAACACAGAAATCTTGGAGGTCCTCCACCCCCATCCTCATGAACTCCGGGGTCAGGGGGGGCTCGCCGAAAGCTTCGCGTGCAAGCTTCCAACTTTTGGTGTTGATCGTAATGTTGCCGTGCAGCTTTTTCCGGAGCTCGGTAATAGTCAAGCCCGTTTCAATTAATTGCCGGTTACTCCCCCTAGGGAGGGGCTCGTCAGGAGGTAATGCGCGCTGCGCATTACCTAGCGTCTCTTCCTCGCTGCTGTATTCCTCAAGTAACCGCAACAATCTACACAGCTCCTTGCTGATCCAATCTATCCATTTCAGGATGACCTCTATGTCTGCCAACTGGGCCGTGTAGACGGCGAGCGCCGCTCCTCCTCGGAACTCCTTGATGGCATTCAACTGGTCGTCATCTGCCGAACATCCCGCACTGATGTGGTAATCCAACAGGACGTCTACGTTCGCCGGATACTTTTGGGTGTGCACGGAATGGGCGTCCGCTCCTGGGAACAATCTTAGCCATGGCTTGTCCCCGTACTCCTGCCCCCCCCTGGCCCACACAACCCCCCTGTACTGTAAGGTCGCGTATTAGAGGAGCTGTCCTCACACCGCACCGAACATGGGCATAGGTTGCAATACACTTATGTGGCCCAACCCACATGCGCCCACGGTCCACCGCACCGACCCGAAACAGCCTCTTACATCCTACCGGCCACACCCCCTTATTATGGTCGCGTGTCGGAGGAGCTGTCCTCACACCGCACCATACGTATTCAGTGTGCCCTGTACGCGCATCGCACCACCTGAGAGACGACATACGCTCATTCAACAAGACGTTCTAAAATTTATTTCAAAAGTTGCTTACATCTAGGGGGCTGCGCCACGCCCTTCCCTAGCGCACTCGCTACTATCCATGCAGACTGCTTATTTTGGGCATTGGTACTCCGCTTACATGAGTTCACCGCAGACCACCACTATCTCAGCCACTATCGGGGTTCACAGTTCACATTGTCCCACTGCCGACACGAGGTCGCGAAGCTCGGGTATCTGATGCAAAAAACGGCCCAATATTACCCCGCGTGATCATACGGGCAGCGCAGCGTACGCTCAAATTCTTGAACACATAACCGCCATATTCCCATAGCCCCGCCATATTCCTCCATTCCGACACAGCGATGGCCTTGCATTCGTGTCGGTGTGTCCGCTGCCAGTCTCCGCGCTGACACTCAGGTGAACAATACACACGCAAAAGGCACCCTCCGCATTGACGGACGCCTTTCCCAATCAGGACACGGCGACATACGGAACAAGGCTCTTGTCTCTTCGGCAGGGAGCTCGGGGGAATCGGTTGACAGTATTCCGCAAAGTGCGCATGGATGTAGATTATTGTTCTCCAACACTCGTGGCCGTGGGAGCACTGGTGCGGAAAACTGGTGGATTCGCTTTGCCCGCGGTTTTGAAAAGATGAAGCGTAGATACCTTCCGCTGCACGTATGCATACCACACGATTGGCATAGTCAGGTCTGCCGTATTTGGGATTTTTTTAGTGGTACGCATCTGCCGAAATATGCACTCCGGCGCGAACTGTGATACATTGTATCCAGTGCATTTTATGAGAGGTTCGATGGGATTCTCAGGACACCATGCCTCCACCATGATATCTCCACGCGCAGGATCCCCTGTCGCGGCATACTTGTCTTGCACATACACGAACGCCATCCACGTCTCGCCCAGCCGGCCAGTGGTCACCCAGCTTTTCCTCCACCATCCGCGACGCAACTGACCTTCCACGACAACATTGCCTGATTGGAGCGACTCCACCCGCCATTGGACGACACGGTGGAACATGGTTCGCACGGCGGTAACCACCCGCGCCAAGAAAAGGGCACGCGAAGAAAACGGTCGTGGATCATAGCGCAGTTCCGGGCACTTTAGCGAACCGAACATCGCACATGCATCGCTTTCGGGCTCCCATTGCCTTCGTGCAGTTTCCGGCACATCCAGGAGAAACATCTCTGCATTCCCTTGGGGACGTGCACCCTCCAACAGCGAGCCCCATGATGCATCCGGGCCGTACAGGCAATGCCCGTGAAACTTGAACTCAAAGGAGTACGATTCGGCTCCCTCCACATTTTGACGCATGCGGCGGACATAGCAGAACGCCCGACATCGGTACCGCAAAAATTCAGTCATGTCCACCCAAGAGTCAAGCGTCATGTACGCATTCGCACACGCGGATCGCAGCGGTTCGTGACCCAGACCGGTTAACGTGCCTGCAACCTAAAACACCGCACAATCGATGTTCAATACACTTTAATGCCAAAAGTATTACTCATCTGGAAGTTTTAGGTGCCTCCATAATGTACCGTTAATAATTGGAGCATTAAAACGGACAAGTGGTGCGCGCTCACGTGAGGTCTACAAGTGTACCGGCGGGCACGGGCGGAATCCACTCAACGACAATGCCGTATTTCGCGAGTACAAACAATACACCAATTCCCAAAGAAGCTCATTTTGGCTTTACACATAAGAAGTGTATAGAAATTGTATTACATATCTTGTTCTCCCTCACTATTCAAGAGTGTTATTAGCTGTTGCCAACGAGCTGTTGCCTCGTTATTAACACTATCACTATTCCATGTTGTCATAAAAGCTAGATGATCCTCAATGGTCCACCTCCACGGTGCCGGCGGTTTGCGGGCCGTGCACTCCATCCTATGCCCAAACGGCACCAACCTCCAATGCGCACGCTGACAGACTATGTCGCAATAGCGTACTTGCCGGCATGGGCACCGCCTCCTGGTTCCACGAGGCAGCCTGGTCTTGCACAATGAGCATCGGCCAATCCGAAGTGCGGTGGCACGCCAAGCTGAGAACGCCGCACACTTGGCGTTCACTGCATCCACTTGAACGCCAAGCTCCGCGTAGGTCAAGAGACGGCTGACAGGAAGGAGAGGGGAGTCTTCTGAAATGGAGGGGGCATCTGTAAGCTCTCGGTGAAGCTGCGTCCCAAAAAACGATTGGAAGACGTTGGTGAAGTGTAACCGAGGGTGACCCCACGGACCGTGAACAAGCACAACCTCCCCCCACCAACCATGGCAACCGCTGCCGTCGAGGGGCGTGGCATATACACGAAGTCGCAGCAGGCCCCGTAGGCCGTAGGGATGTCCCAATTGGGGCACAGACCAGCCGCTCCGCGGCCACCCTGCAAACTCGAAAAAGTTGGCGGAGGGGTCAGCGGACACTCCCCGGCCTTCACGAATATAGCGTGATGAAGATGTTGATCACCAAAGACGTCCAGCAGCAAGCTTTGCGCGTGCAACGCAAAGGAGTCCGCCGAGCTCTCAGGCCATAACCCACCAGCAAGACGGCGTTGCTCCAGCGTCCAGATTTTCAATAGAGACCACCGCTCCAAGCCAACCTGGCTGCAATACGCGTGACGAGGTGTGGATGTTACCTGCAGCAAAAGGCATGGTACGTCGGTTTTCAGAAGTAAAAAACCCAACCATCTCCATCCAACTGGCTGGATCGCTGTGATTTATCGCATGCCAGGAAGGCAGCTTTGCAGCCGCAATGCAGGCATCAGGCGGGAACATATGAACATCATCCAATACCCAATACGAGGACATCGGCGACAAACCTACCTCTTAGGTTAGCATCCAATGGCGCTTATTGGTTTCCCAGACATCACTAACTTGCCATCGGTAGCCGCCTTGGAGGCCACAAAAAGACGGGCAAGGCTAGCGGCGGATGGCCGTTTCGCGGGCTCGCGGTGCACGCAGTCCATAACTGGCCTCCAGATTGCACGGCTGACATAGGTATTGCTCGACCGCTTCCCCAGGATGTCATGCACAGTCGCGCTGGTGGCATCATCATTAACTCTCTTAAGGGCGTCACGTGAATCTCGAATCAAGATGCGCACGAGGATCGGGGCAATCGCCCACATGTCGGTTGCAGGTGTCGGTCCTCCATTACTGTACTCCGGCGCATACACGGATCCAGGCTTGTGATGTGCATCGTCAGGCGTTCCGGAGGTCCATCGGTGCCTTCGGTAGTGGTCTTCAGGCAGCCCTTCCCTATGCTGCCGCCTTGATAGCCCGAAGTCGATGATGACCAAGCTGTCGGGCCTCGTCGGGGAAAGCACCATGTTTGTTGCCCTGACGTCCCCGTGGGAGATACCGGCTTTATGCAGCGCAGCAAAGCCTGTCAAGATTCTGGCGCACAGGTCTCTCTTGAAGGTCATGGTAACAGCCACGGGCGGTTGTGCCAGGAAGGCGTGCAGGGAGATGCCGTGGTCCATGGAAAGTAAGAACGGTGCACATGCGGGACGTTCTCGTTCGCCAAGCTGCCGCAAACCGAAGTGGAGTATGGGCGACACGTACTGCGGAGCTGAATTCGCGGCGAGGGTCGTCATGTATAGTTCCCGAGCAAACTCGGAAAAGCGGGTTGACGCGCTTGGCCAGTGCTTTAGACTGAACTCTTTGTACACCAAAGGAACTGTGCCGTTGAGGGTGCAACCGACTCTGGTTGACGCGAAACCGCCGTCGCACTTTTTCGCCGGACCTAAAGGATTTGAGAACGTGACCATATTGTAGGAGACTTCACCCAAGTTGCAGTTCTGCGCCAGAGTGCGCGCGACATCCGGGCCGTAACGCCAGGCGGTTGTGCGTGGGTCTCGTGAGCTGGGACGACGGTTCACGGACGTGAGTTGGGAGTAGTACTCCGAGCAACCACCCACGAATATGGGAAGCGGTGCTTGTGGAAGGGGTTTCTTCTCCTCGACAGAAGCTTCAAGTGCACTATTTGCCCTTTCCAACTTCACTAGTTTTTTCTTAAGACGCTTGGACTTGTTGTTACGGCTGCGGGTTTTGCGTTTCTTGGTCTTGCAAAAGGTGCAGCAACCGCCCTCCTCTATCAGACCTAGTATTACATTTAATGATGTTACACACATACGACACGCCACAACGCACATGCGCCCACGGTCCGCCGTACCGGCCCGAAACAACCACATAACTCCTACCGGCCACACCCCCTGAATATGGTCGCGTGTCAGAGGAGCTGTCCTCACACCACACCAAATATATCCCGTGTGCCCTACCCACATGCGCCCACGGTCCACCGCACCAACTCGACACAACCACATACATCCTACCGCTCACACCCCCTTGTTATGGTCGCGTGTCAGAGGAGCTGTCCTCACACCGCACCAAATATATTCCGTGTCCCCAACCCACATGCGCCCACGGTCCACCGCACCGACCCAAAACACACACACATACATGCTACCGGCCACACCCCCTTAATATGGTCGCGTGTCAGAGGATTTGTCCTCACACCGCACCATAGATATTCGGTGTGCCCAACCCACATGCGCCCACGGTCCACCGCACCGACCCGAAACAAACACACACTTCTACATCCTACCGGCCACACCCCCTTGTTATGGTCGCGTGTCAGAGGATTTGTCCTCACACCGCACCATAGATATTCGGTGTGCCCAACCACATGCGCCCACGGTCCACCGCACCGACCCAAAACAAACACACACATCTACATCCTACCGCTCACACCCCCTTGTTATGGTCGCGTGTCATAGGAGCTGTCCTCACACCGCACCAAATATATTCCGTGTCCCCAACCCACATGCGCCCACGGTCCACCGCACCGACCCAAAACACACACACATACATGCTACCGGCCACACCCCCTTAATATGGTCGCGTGTCAGAGGATTTGTCCTCACACCGCACCATAGATATTCGGTGTGCCCAACCCACATGCGCCCACGGTCCACCGCACCGACCCGAAACAAACACACACTTCTACATCCTACCGGCCACACCCCCTTGTTATGGTCGCGTGTCAGAGGATTTGTCCTCACACCGCACCATAGATATTCGGTGTGCCCAACCACATGCGCCCACGGTCCACCGCACCGACCCAAAACAAACACACACATCTACATCCTACCGGCCACACCCCCTTGTTATGGTCGCGTGTCAGAGGATTTGTCCTCACACCGCACCATAGATATTCGGTGTGCCCAACCACATGCGCCCACGGTCCACCGCACCGACCCAAAACAAACACACACTTCTACATCCTACCGGCCACACCCCCTTGTTATGGTCGCGTGTCAGAGGATTTGTCCTCACACCGCACCATAGATATTCGGTGTGCCCAACCACATGCGCCCACGGTCCACCGCACCGACCCAAAACAAACACACACTTCTACATCCTACCGGCCACACCCCCTTGTTATGGTCGCGTGTCAGAGGATTTGTCCTCACACCGCACCATAGATATTCGGTGTGCCCAACCCACATGCGCCCACGGTCTGCCGCACCCACCCAAAACAAACACATACACCCTACCGGCCACACCCCCTTAATATGGTCGCGTGTCAGAGGAGTTGTCCTCACACCGCACCATACGTATTCAATGTGCCCTACCCATTTACGCCCACGGTCTGCCGCACCAACCCGAAACATCCTCGAAAATTCCAGCTACCACACCCCGTTTCAACCGAGCCACGGGTCCGGGGGCGCGCCTCGAGCCTTGCAAAACAAGGACACGCGCACGCCTCTCCTAACCCACCGGCTGGGATCCTCACCTACCCCGACCGAAAATGCAATGTAGCCACGGGTACAGGGGGCGCGCAGCGAGCCTTGAATCAGGCCACGCGCACGCCGCTCCCGACCCACCGGCACATCATCGGGGAAAAGAAAAACAACCATTTGTCATGTAACCTTACCGGCCGGTCGAAGCAGTACCCTCCCGAGCTGACCACCATGCAGACACCAACACAAGTGGAACACGCTTGTTGTACGCACGTCTCTTTTTAAGCAACCTCTGACGGCGGAACGTGTGACATAAATTAGGTTCAAGATATGCAAACGGTTTCAGGAAACGCAGAAAACTCACCGGCGGTTCTGCAGGCTCTTCAGGCGCGCCGCCTTCTTCACCCGCGGGCTCCTCGTTGACGTCCTCATTGAGGTCCAACGCGGCTGCTGCACCGGCTTGGCCAGCTTGGCCCACAACCTGCACACCCGATAACCCGACTGTGTGGGGGGAAAAAACAAACGCAAAACGTCGGTCTAAGACCATGATGTTTCATAAAATTTAAACTGAAGCTCGCACCGGTGGATCTCCCCCGTTCCCGCCGTTGGAGCGTCCCGCCGCAGCAAGGAGTCTTGCTGCGCGATTGCTACCAGACGTACGTGCGGGAGGAGAAGACGCCATGTTTATTATATATTCAAACTTCAAAATTACTACAAGGGCGGAAAGGGAAGGTGGTCAAAAAACCTTCTCTTTCGAAAGAACGAATAAGCCCCGCCCGCCGCAGTTTAAACCCTCGCCTGATTTGAAATCGAGTGTTCCAAGTATTTATTATTTTAAAGTATATATGTCACATGCGTGGGTATGATGACGATCGCGATTTTGATTGGACTACACCACTTACAGGCTTTCCCCATTCACGACATTCCCTGACATATTTATAGTGCACGCGAGCCTTCGCGAATCAGGTTGCCACAACCTTTTATACCTCGACTGATTCAGTGTGTATAATTACTCATCGTCGACTGCAAGACAAATCTTTGGCCTTTTACAAACCCAGCCTCTTCGAGTCATATCTGCTGGCATCGCGCCAGTCATTCTGGGGCTCTCGCGTGAACCCTGGGGCATCCTGAAGCGGGCTTGGTGACATTCCTATGTCATCGGGTGTATAATTCTACCGATTTATACCGACTTAAGCAAACTTAAGCAAACTTAAGTAAACTTAAGAAAACTTAAGCAAACTTAAGCAAACTTAAGCAAAAACCTTGTTCTAGTGGCATAAAGATATTGCAATTGCTTGAATTGTAGCCTTGTTCACAGTATGCTATTCCGTTCCGAGCACCCGACACTGCGTTTTTTGTGATTGCATTGTATATATATATATATATATTCCTTATATACGTCGTATATATACATCACTAGATCACCCTTTTCGTCACCAGCCTCGTTGGCGCTTGGGAGGCGAAGGGAGGAGGGGAGGAGGAAGGGATGGGGGGAGGGGGAGTCCCAAATAGTAACGAATCATGTTCAAATGCTGCATGATCTACTCTTGTCCCCAGAGCTTATGGACGAAAATATGCATTAGGGTTTGTAACCGAGGTCCATAAGTCTCTCGTCTGGGGTCAATATTTCTCCGAGCCTCTTCGATCAACTGTAACGTCGACCCTCGCGTGTCGCAGGCCGCGCAGCGGCCGCGCTCGGAGAAACTCTGGGGACAAGAGAAATGCACGATCAAACGAGATGGCCTAGTGGGGTACTAGGCGCTGTCGATCACAAATATGCGATCTCCACTAGGCGTCGATCTTTTTGGACAGCACGATTAATTACCATGCGATGTTAACATGGAAATCGCCATTACATCATATGACCGCAGGATCATGTGCGCGACAGTGCTTTGCTTTTTGCTTCTTAGCATGTCATGCCATAACGCGTGGGTGGCGTCGTGGTACATACACGCGACTGGTATGGCACTGTCATCGTTAGCGTCTGGCGATCGTGAGATGGAACATTCGACTGTATCGCCCGTTGGGATTCGAGCTTTGCTGCTGCTGCTGATTGACTAAGGTAAGTAAGGTACTAGGCGCTGTCGATCACAAATATGCGATCTCCACTAGGCGTCGATCTTTTTGGACAGCACCATTAATTACCATGCGATGTTAACATGGATATCGCCATTACATCATCTGACCGCAGGATCATGTGCGCGACAGTGCTTTGCTTTTTGCTTCCCAGCATGCCATACCATAACGCGTGGGTGGCGTCGCGATAAATGTACGCGACTGCAGTGGCACTGTCATCGTTGGCGTCTGGCGATCGTGAGATCGAAAATTCGACTGCGTCGCCCGTTGGGATTCGAGCTTTGCTGCTGCTGCTGCTGCTGCTGCTGCTGCTGCTGCTGATTGACTAAGGTACTAGGCCCGGTCGATCTTAAATCAAGATCTCCACTAGGCGCATCTGACGGTCGATGGGATTATTTATCTTGCCGACGTGGCGCACTCGAGAGATCCGAACATGAACATCGAGTCTGCCATTCCATTAATGATTTGACATTTCTCGATCCTCGCGTCTGCTATGCAATGTAAAAGCGAATCTATCTGATTTCCGAACATCGCGTCGGCCATGCGATGTTTAAATCATTTTCGCCATTACACTACAGTATCTGACCGTAGGATCATGCGCGCGACAGTGCTTTGCTTTTTGCTTCCCAGCATGCCATGCCATAACGCGTGGTTGGCGTCGCGATAAATGTACGCGACTGCAGTGGCACTGTCATCGTTGGCGTCTGGCGATCGTGAGATCGAAAGTTCGACTGCGTCGCCCGTTGGGATTCGAGCTTTGCTGCTGCTGCTGCTGCTGCTGCTGCTGATTGACTAAGGTAAGGTAAGGTACTAGGCGCTGTCGATCATAAATATGCGATCTCCACTAGGCGTCGATCTTTTTGGACAGCGCGATTGATTACCATGCGATGTTAACATGGATATCGCCATTACATCATCTGACCGCAGGATCATGTGCGCGACAGGGCTTTGCCTTTTGCTTCCCAGCATGCCATGCCATAACGCGTGGGTGGCGTCGCGATAAATGTACGCGACTGCAGTGGCACTGTCATCGTAGGCGTCTGGCGATCGTGAGATCGAAAATTCGACTGCGTCGCCCGTTGGGATTCGAGCTTTGCTGCTGCTGCTGCTGCTGCTGCTGATTGACTAAGGTAAGGTAAGGTAAGGTAAGGTAATTTGGTTTGGGTGAAGATTATAAAGGTCAGAGGTCTAGGCCCGGTCGATCTTAAATTAAGATCTCCACTAGGCGCATCTGACGGTCGATGGGATTATTTATCTTGCCGACGTGGCGCACTCGAGAGATCCGAACATGAACATCGAGTCTGCCATTCCATTAATGATTTGACATTTCTCGATCCTCGCGTCTGCTATGCAATGTAAAAGCGAATCTATCTGATTTCCGAACATCGCGTCGGCCATGCGATGTTTAAATAATTTTCGCCATTACACTATCTGGCCGTAGCATCATGTGCGCGACAGTGCTTTGCTTTTTGCTTCCCAGCATGCCATGCCATAACGCGTGGGTGGCGTCGCGATAAATGTACGCGACTGTTGTGGCACTGTCATCGTTGGCGTCTGGCGATCGTGAGATCGAAAATTCGACTGCGTCGCCCGTTGGGATTCGAGCTTTGCTGCTGCTGCTGCTGCTGCTGCTGCTGCTGCTGCTGCTGATTGACTAAGGTAAGGTAAGGTAAGGTAAGTAAGTAAGTAAGTAAGTAAGTAAGTAAGTAAGTAAGGTAATTCACTTGATGTCAAGACGATAAAGGTCAGAGGTATTTACTTCATGCCAAGACGATAAAGGTCAGAGGTCTAGGCGCTGTCGATCACAAATATATATGCGATCTCCACTAGGCGTCGATCTTTTTGGACAGTACGATTAATTACCATGCGATGTTCACATGGATATCGCAATTACATCATATGACCTCCAGATCATGTGCGCGACAGTGCTTTGCTTTTTGCTTCCCAGCATGTCATGCCATAACGCGTGGGTGGCGTCGTCGTACATACACGCGACTGCAGTGGCACTGCCATCGTTAGCGTCTGGCGATCGTGAGATGGAACATTCGACTGTATCGCCCGTTTGGATTCGAGCTTTGCTGCTGCTGCTGCTGAGGCCCGTCCTTAAATCTGGTTTGGAGATTACGGCCGTCGCGTCGCGTCGCGTCTGACCAGATTTAAGGATGAATAATTCGACACTTCCCGTCATGCTGCCCGACATTTATCGTCTACGTGGCGTCTGGATCGTGTCGTCGTGGCAACGGCAAAAACAATTGCACGCAAGCTTAAACGTGAATGCAGTGTTGAAATTGACAGTCGAGTGCCCCGTAAGTCGCTATCCAGCGGCTGTTGTTTTCGGGATGTTAACGTATACCAAACACAGCATTACTTTGCATATGGATTCTAATAAGTGTTAGGAACAACACGTTTTTTTTGCGCGCAAGATTCGTCCAGGATTCAGGATGCTGGACGACTCTTGTGAGGGGGGGTAATGGGCGTGATTCGAGCCAGCCATCTCGACTCACGCCCAGCAGCGACTCATACTGCACAGCATGAACATATCAGGCATATCATATGAACATACGAAATCAATTCTGAGCATCTGACAGTGCACTGTCACCTTTAGCGGAAACGCGGATGTCAACCGCGTCCACGTTTCCGCCGCGGGGCTCGAAGCGGGTGAACCAAATGACCAAATGAAACACAGATGCGCACATACAACGTTGAAAATATGTTTCAGTTGTTGCTATTAGTATTTTTTAGCTTTCCCTTCGGCGGGATACCGAAGGGAATGCCGTTTTGCGGATGCGGTTTCCCGCTTCCGCCATTCCCGCTTCCGCCACACGAAGCGGAGAATTCGAGATCTGCTTCCAGTCACCGAATATGTGCGAGGATGCTTCCTATCGTTCATGCTACCTTCTAGTAAACATTATTTCCTTCTAATATATCGCGAATACTTCAATTTCTTCACTAATCTACCCTGCTGCACTAGGTTTTCACAGTGTTAATTAGGTCAAACGTTTGACCTACAAAGTGTCGCATTGCCTACGTGGGGAATGTCGCATGGCCTACGTGGAGCGTACACTTGCGTCGCATATCCAAGGAGCGTCCATTTATTTTATCTCCGATTTGATCTGACGAACAGTTTTCAAATTTTGCCTACGTGGAACCAAAAAACGCGACGCAAGAGCGTCGCGTCGCGTAAATGTTGAACAAAACATCTCTGCGTAGCGTGTTACGCAAAAGATGTTTGTCCAAACATCTCCGCGACGCGACGCTCTTGCGTAACCTGTGCGTAGCGTTTTACAGTTTCCCAACCAATCAAATGGCTGCGATCAAAAGTTACGCGACGCGACGAAATTTCATTTTACCCAAACCAGATTTAAGGACGGGACTGATTAAGTAAGGTAAGGTAAGGTAAGGTAATTTGGTTTGGGTGAAGATTATAAAGGTCAGAGGTATTTACTTGATGCCAAGAAAAGAAGTGCAGACGGTGCTGTGAAAGTAAGTGGTTACTCACCACGGTTGACTCCCAACCTTTTGAAGCGCTGGGTCTCGCGAACTGTGGGTAAGCATCCGCTACTTGACCTTTCCACCCGTGTAGGAGATGGAGGCCCTTGCCAGTGGTGCAGATATCGGGCCAAGAATGAGTATGATGGGCAAGCACCCACAGAGGTGGTCACATATCCCAAGGCTCGCTTCGGGTGCAAGGAGTGTGATGTATGGTTCTGTGGACCGGCATGTTGGAACGAGTTCCATCACCTGTAGAGTGGATATGTAGGCATAGCCTGCATATTGCAGGCATCAGCAATTAAACATTTTCGAGACTTTGGGAGCTTGGCTTCTTATTAAATGAACTCTCATAATGATTGAAAGGTATATGAATATCAATGCAAGTGCCCACATGCGTATCTAATGCTCACATCACATCTCCCATGTTTGGATACTTGATAATGTTGACTGCACTATAAAATACCTGGAAACTTGCTGGAAGTGACGCCCCGACTGCCATTCCTATAGTTAGGGTGTATGACTGTCACCGGTCCCGGAACCCTCGACCCCGAACGTATAACGGGAAGACTGAGTATTCTCACCGGTTATCTATTCTGATTATCTGTCTCACCGAATATACAGTCCAGCTGATATATTCGGCAGGTTTGGTAAAGCGCACGCTTAATTTTACACTGCGACGTTGGTCATGAGTGGCTAAACACCGACGCTTGAGATGGGGTGAGGACCCGCGTTAGAGAGGTTTTCGGTATGGGCGGTATGGCTCAGTTACGGACGCGCGCTTGATTGGACGTGATTGGGGTGCGCGTTATGGCAGCTTGATTTCCGTGCAGTATCGTTGGGCTGGATTTTGTTGTTTCTGGTCACTAGTACACCGTCCGACATTGATCACGTCCTTTCGTCCCACACGACCGCGTACGATTTGCTGTTTCCCCGATTTATCCTCGACGACCCGCCGCAACTCGCAAGCCGTCGCCCACACCGTCAGCCTCGCCTCGCATTATCCACCTCACCCTGTCTCTATAGTCATTTCATCATGGGTACTTCTACGAGATCGCACACTGCGGCCGCGCGCCGCTCACTAGTTACCATTTTCGACGATGCCGCAGCCAGGCATGCAACTACACCAGCCACTCCTACGGTTGCGACTGCCTCGGCTGCCCAGTCCGCGGGGGCGGTCTTCCTCGATGCGGTCAGACGTCTGGCGAAGGAATCCTTCGACGAACGTGCCGCCAAGCTCGTCATTAAGAAGGTCTACGACGACAAACATGGGCGTTTTCACGGTACGGAGTCGAACGTCAGCTCCGTCTTCGCCCGTCTGGTTCTGGCGTTACGGGACATTTTCGTCACTGAGGAGTCCGCGTTTTCTTCTCTGTTCGACCTGGAGGATGCCACGCTGCCCGTTCGCGCCGAGGCGAACAAGCTGCTATTTTCGACACTGGAATTCATCATCGCTCCGGTGTCGCCCGCGGCGGACTGGATGGAGTCTTCAGCGGAGGCGCACCCGTTTGATGGGAAACGGGTGTTGCTGGAGATCGCCAGAATGCTTCTGGATTCCGGCGGACCCTTTCAGGGCACCGCAGACCTTCTGGCCATCAAGATCACCCAGTTAGACCCGTCGCGGACTATCGCCGCCTTCAACGCCGCTCTCCGGCCCGCTCGACGGAAGAGCACCCTCGACGACATGGAGGTCAAGTCCCTATCCATTAAGTCCCTCGACCCGGTCTTCTATGCCCCGGTTGTCAACCGGCTTTTGCTGCACGACCAACGTGCGGCGGAGTCCCTTGCCACCATTCAGCAATGGACCCGTGAGTGCTACGCACCGAACGGGACGGACTCGCACGTCCCGCCTGCTGCGCGCATGTTCTCCGCCCTCACCCTGACTGGACAGAGCGACGACGAGGAGTTCAAGACCATCTTCAGCGAGCTCCGCGACCAGCTCTTCGACATGAAGAAAGAGATCAAAGCGCTTCACAACCGTATCGACGACACGAAGGGCTTCACGACCCGCAGCGACAAGAAGAACGCCATCGGACGCGGTGGACATGGTGACGGAGTCCGCTTCGCGGCGAAGCCTCTTCCCGAACACGGCAACTTCCCGCAGACCTTCCGTGGGAAGCCTTCGGGGAAGGTGGCTTTCCACAAACCCACCGGTGCGTTCGTTCCTTTGTGCCGGCACCCGACATGCTCCGCTACGGCGGAGAAGCATTGGCATCGGGACTGCCCGCACGGCGGTCCACGCGGACATGTTGGCGCACACGGCTTCAGCGTTGCGGACAGCGAAAATGACGTCTTCGCCACGCTGTTCCAGAACGCCATGGACGACAACGACGCCGCTCGTTTCGACGCCGTCTGCTACATTGCGGACGGCAAGCCGGAGCTCTACGACACCGTCTCCGCCTTCTCCTTCGCTGTCGCCGAGGAGCGGGTGCCCGACACCATCGACGAGTATCTGGAGTACCGCCAGCCCGCTGACACCCGCTTCGGGGTTTGCGCGGTTGGTGGTGCTATGAACATCAACAACTTCAAGGTCCATGACGAGGTCCATGCCGACGCTCTGGTCGTGCCACCGCCGCCAACACTGCCCTCCGCTCCGCAGTCGGCGGTGTCCGACGAGGAGATGTACCCCGTCAGCGCGTTGCACGCGCACGAGCCGCACATGTCCTTCATGGACAAGTTCGCGGTTAACTTGGACCTCACGGGACCGGAGCCGACCCTTGCGATGCACAGCATGGGGACCGTTGCGCCCGTGGACTCGGTATCAGTGGCAGCAGACGACTCCGAGGATGGCGGCGAGTGTCTTCCGTCACCTCCACGACGGGCCTTGGGATGCGGCAGGCCACCGATGGGTTTTGGGTTCTCCGCCCTCACATCTCTCGCGGTCTGCTTGCTGTTCGTTGTTTGTGCGACTGCCGTGCCTTCACGAGGTCACTCCGCGCAAGCATCGTCGGCAACAAAGCACACCGGCGACGAGGTCGGTGGTGCTGGTGTGCTGACGCCCACAGCCGTCCCGCCGTCGCTCTATTGGCGCCCGGAGGGGTCCCTACAAATTTAGGACGCCTGTACCCGGCATGTACCCGGCATGTACTTTGGCAAGGTACATATGTACCTACCCACTCCCAACTTGGGGCCCAAAACTCAGTGAAAATCCGAGTTGTAAAAAAGTGCAATATTTTCACATATATGTCAAGGCCATGAGTGACTAAGACATCCTTGACAAGTTTCGATGTAAACAAATAAGTTATTCCTTCAGAAATGGACATCCGGAAAACAGGACTGGCGTGTACCTACGTGTACCTACATGTACCCCGTCGACGGGCACACACTTCCAGAACGGTGCATGCGGGGTGCATGTGTACGCAATCGAGTGCGTACACGTGCACCCGGCATGCACCGGGCGGGTACATGTAGATACATGCCGGGTACATGGTCCCGCGTACGCATGCACTCAACGTGTACCATGCAGTACATGCTGAGTACATGCTGGGTACATGGTGTCTCGTACACATGTACCGGTCATGTACCAAATGGCAGACTAGTGCATGTTGGGTACATGTGAACGCACCCCCTTAGTACGACGTGGGTACATAGTAACCCCACGCGCGTTATATATGGCGTGCACGTGTACCGACAATGTACCATGTGTGAATTTAACAATTCACCATAACAAAAACGATCATTATATACAATTACATTTACCTATGTTTATCTATCATGCCTCATCGTCACTGGGATTCTCATCTCGGACAATCTGCTCAAAGAAGTCGGCTAGCGGATCCAAGACCACCGAGGTTTCCATGCAAGGATGCTTTCGAATCACCACTACTTGAGAAGCAATCTCCTCGGTAAGCATAAACGGTTCTTTTCGATCGAATTCAGTGGCCAGATTCTCTGGCTCCAATACGTAGAAGCAGTTTGAAACACTATCCGCTCCTATGATGGAATGCCTCGCACGCAAAGCGGCCGTTAAAGCTTTAGTTGGCTTCTTGAGCCACGAAACCTTGACAAACACGTACGGTCTTCCTCCAAGCTCCACTCGATAAATGTCATCCACCCGGCCGAACCTGGAATATAAGCATCGATCCCCCCTTCTCCGGCTTCGCCATCATTTTCTCGTCCCACCGATCCGCGCCACATTTGGGGCATGTGGTGCACCCAGCATTCGACCCATCAAATCGGCAACAGCCGTTCACGCATATGTCCACAATCTTATGCGGAAGCCCGAACGCTTGGAATTGCGAAATCGCGGCGTTGAAACTTTTCGGGAGCGTGTCGCCGGGGTATAAGTTTGGAAGGCGCTCGCGAAGGATGGTCAACAAATCCGTTAAGGAAGCTTGGGTAAGGCTGTGCGTCAGGTTCCACTCAATCAACTCCAAGACAAGAAGTACGGTTATGTCCTCGTTTCCCGCGTCATCCTGCAAAAACAAAGACCTAGGACACAAGTCAACATCAATATATACACATGCAGGGTACGCATGTACGTGGCATGTACCCCTTCAGTGGGTCATATGCACCCGTGATGTACTATTACGGGTACACACCGGGTGCATCCAAGCGCACCCACCATGAACTACTCGCCAGGGATCATGGCTTGTGAACACGTACCTGACACATTTCCGCAAGCTTTTGCATTAACTCTCCCACCATGTCACTCTGACCGCCGTCATCCTGAAGCACGTCGTCCTCAAGCTTGTCGTCTTCAACCACGGGGGCCTCAACAAAGGTGTCGACAATCGGCGTAGGCCGCCCTTGCACGAAAATCGGGTGTGCCCTAATTTCGAGCATGCACTCATCGATGGGGAATGAAATGTCCCAGATCTCCGAACCGTAATGAAGGGATATCTCAACATCATCCGCTACCAGATCGTAGTAGAAACCATTTCGCATCCATCCCGGGTATAAGGCGGGATTCGAGTGCTCGATGTTGTCAAGGATGTCGACCATATCTCCCCATGCATATGTCCTTTCATCGACCACCGTGCCATCGAGGAGGGCCACCTTCACGACAAAATTGGCGTCGGGGGGTAGATAAGGGAGGTCATCACCCACGGGTGCCGGCGCATCTTCAACGGCGACGGCGGGCGTCTCTCCCTCGGCGAGTACAAAAGGGATCGGCGGCAAGGGTGCCTCTCCCTCGTAATTCTTCGCGATTCCCGAAGGCCCGCCGCCATCCGCCGGCATTTCGAAATCGGGGGGACGGAGAGGCAGATGCTCACGATGATCATGCTTATGAGGGGGTATATAAACCTTGCCGTATCCGTAAATCCTTTTGTGCCTACGCATCGTCCATACACTTACCTTCACGCATCCTTTGCATCGGAGGCACGGACATGTCGTTTTGCGTCAATCCCTTTGTCGTGCCCCGACCTCCACGGCGCCTTGTTGTCTTGAGACGCCTGCGAGGATTCCCCTGCGAGCACCTTGCACCCACGCTCACGTGATGGATCTTAAACACATGTCTTACCCTCTGGCAGGTACGCATGTACCCTGCGAGTACGCGATATCGGTGCGACCCTGGTACGTGTGCACCGCGCGAGTACCGCAAAATGCGTGCACGTCCGGTACACGTGCACCAACAACACACCGTAGACTACTTCGACGGCACGGGCAAGAAATCTCACCTCGGCGGGGGGGCGGCGGGTCGTCGGCATCCTCCATTTCGGCCACCACGTCCGCCTTGGCGCCCGCGTCGACCGTGCGCAGGGTCTCCTTGGCCACGGCTTCACCGTCCTCCATCACGGCGTCGGCCGAGGTGATGCGCGGACCGAACTTGTTGACGTGGTGGAGCGACGTTCTCCACGACACTAGTTCCTTGCCATCGCATTTGAGGCATTTGCAAGGAATCAACTGAGGTCGGTCCCGCGTACTTCTGCGAGCACCTCGCACCCACGCGCGCGGGATCATCAACGCGGGTGGGTACCACCGCGTGGCCAAGGATCGAGTTTCAAACACAAGTTATCAACTCACTGGGTGCGCGTGTACCTTGCGAGTACGCGATATCGGTGCGACGTTGGTACGTGTGCACCGCGTGAGTACTGTGAAAAGCGTGCACGCTCGGTACATATGCACCAACAACACACCGCAGACTACTTCGACAGCACGGGCAAGAAATCTCACCTCGGCGGGGGGGGCGGCGGGTCGTCGGCATCCTCCATTTCGGCCACCTCGTCCGCCTTGGCGTCCGCGTCGACCGTGCGCAGGGTCTCCTTGGCCACGGCTTCACCGTCCTCCATCACGGCGTCGGCCGAGGTGATGCGCGGACCGAACTTGTTGACGTGGTGGAGCGACGTTCTCCACGACACTAGTTCCTTGCCATCGCATTTGAGGCATTTGCAAGGAATCAACTGAGGTCGGTCCCGCGTACTTCTGCGAGCACCTCGCACCCAGCACGCGCGCGGAACACGCTATTCGATGAAATTGACATTAGGGTAGATAATTGACATTAGCTGTTTTTTGCGATATTTAGAAAATATATGTGCTGAAAAAGTTAATGTTGAAAATAATTTTGCTCGCAGGCCTCCGCAACGGTAAAATTACAAGACACGTAGGAAAATGTTTCCAAGACACGGTGATGCATGCAATTTATTTTCTGTGCTGTAAATGGTAGCGAGCATGACATACAAAAGAAATGAGCAATTGCCATATCAGATTTCTCTAATAATCGTATTTACATTATGTACATCTATTTCGTGCGTCTTAGTCGGCTGATTCTATTCACATTTCAACATCGCTACCGTCGTCTAGCTCATTTTCCTCGTTTTCGCTATTGTCTTCATCGCCTACTGTTTCTTCCACTTGCCCGTTATCAATTCGTCTTTTCTTGGCTCTTTGCGCCAGCAGTGCGACTATAAGTTGCCCATACTGCTCATATGGGATACAACCTTTTGCTTCGTTAGCTGCGATGTTCCACGCTAGCAATATCTCTGCACTTTTGAAGGGCTCAGTTGACGGCGTATCGGATGCGTTCTCCCAGAAGGCTCCCGCGCTTTCGCTGCCAACACCTTTCCGAGTCTTCGCTCCTTAGTGTCCGTGTATGTCTTCACTTTCAGGTACTTGTACTTCAACTCCTTCGCGTAGACAATCCGTGCATGCACTCGGACAAGCATCAGGGGGTCCGACCATTCTTTGCCGTTGAGCTTGACACGGAATTGGCATACATCGTTGGCCTTCACGCCCGTGATTTCTCCGAAGCAAACGGCGTAGCTGTTTACGGTCATCTGATCGAACGAAACCTCCCATACCGGGTTGGCCACGTACGCTTCTGCTTTTCTAGCAGCCCGATTCACCGCCTTACGTTTGCCCGTGTACACGGCAATCGGTGCACGTTCTACGCGTTCTTGAATTCGGGCTGGAATTTCTGCTGCTGCTGGCATCTGAGCTTCGGCGCGTCTGAGAGGAGCTTCCAGGGCATGCACCAAAGGGGCATTCAGACGTGCGTGCAATTTGCTCGGCAAAACGAACGGGACATTGGGCTCCTCGAAAATGCCCTCCTCGGTCAGTTTTCGTTGCTTCCTCAACAGCTCCGCCCACCACGCCTCGTGGGTAGGTGTAAACGTCGTACTCAAAATGGTCCGCATCCCGTCCACCAGATCCTCGAGCTTCGTAAGCCCTTCTTCGGAGAAGGCTTTCGGTTTGACAAAATCAGGCAGGTTCTCGGGCATAGATTTCAACACCTTGAGGCCCTCCTCTGGTAGCCACTTCTTGTCGGTGGAATACATCTTGTATTGCACGACCACTTCGCCGGCCTCGTTCTTGAACGCTTTGAAGGTCTGCTGCGTGGAGATGCCACAGACGTTCTCGTAGCGACCACCGAACCAGGTCTTCAAATCGTGCACTTTCGCCACCGCGGTCGTGAAGATGCCATCCGAGAAACACTCCTTTGCGATTTCCATCATTTCGTCAAGGGTCATCGCAAGCTTGCGTTTTAAGCGTACAGAAAAACGCGAGAACATCTGGTCGATGTTCTCGTGGGTGTGGCCGACGATTAGGAAGTTCACCTTCACCTTCTTGAACGCGCCAGACATGACCAACCAAGAGATATACGCCAAAAGCATAATGCTCTTGTTGGTGCCCACGTTGTCAAGCTGGACGTATAACACTTCCGGCATCGGGTACGGTTCCTCGCCATCCCCTTTACGACGGTGCTCTTGAATTCCAGTGACGTCACGATGCAGCACGTTCAACAGGAAGTTGGCGTCGTCACCGTAATTCGCGTAGTTGAAGTCCATAAACCGGCCAACGTTTTCGATGATGCTACCCATATTGTGCACGTCCAAGAAGTCCTTTCGGTCCAGATATGATGGCATGCGCCTGAAATGCGGCAGGCGCGTCGTCCATTGGGTCATCCCGTCAATGATGACAGAGGAATATTTCCACCACGTCTTGTTTTCCTTGATGCTCTTAGTCATGTTGGATTTTCGGCCGTGTTTGTAGAACTTCTCACGTTCGGCACGCGCTTGGTTAAGGTGCACCTCTCGCATTTTGTCGTATTGACCTGAAAAAAAAAAACGTTTTAATATACAAACTTCTAAAACAACGTAAAACGAATGCAAATACTATATTTTTCAGAATTTAGCTTACCGTGCTGGGGTTTAGGTGTGCCCTCCTTCAAGAGTTTGATCGAAGCACATACACTGCACTGCGAAAAACGCTTGCACTTCGGAACTTTGAGCCAAGATTTGAACTCGTCTTTCCAGATTTCGTAGAAGTACGGCAAGGAGACTTCCTTGGATTTGCGGTCGTGAATAGATAAGGAATCGAGATAATCATCCCAAATCTCTTCTCTTGTCTTCCCCGACGGGAGATGCGTCTCAGGTTTATGTGGCTGGGGTTCACCCTGTTCTTCCGCATATTTCTTCACGAAGGCGACAACATTTGATTTTTTGTTGGACAAACGCCGATTTGCCTCGCTGCCCGTCAGCCCGTGAATGAAATTTGTTCTTCCAGAGAGAACCCGCTCGCGCACGTCGCAGAAATATCTTTGGCTTATTTTGTAAACCTTCTGGTAGAATGCCGAGCACACCTGTAAATATACAAGCAAAGTGAATTCTATAACAAAGTAAAAAAACCTGCTCATTAGCTTAATGAGCAGTTTTGGCAAAATTTCAGGAATATGCACAAACATTTATACTTCAAGAGAATTCTATAAAAAAGAAGAAAACCTGCTCATTAGCTTAATGAGCAGTTTTGGCAAAATTTCAGGAATATGCACAAACATTTATACTACAAGGGAATTCTATAAAAAAGAAGAAAACCTGCTCATTAGCTTAATGAGCAGTTTTGGCAAAATTTCAGGAATATGCACAAACATTTATACTTCAAGAGAATTTATAAAAAAGAAGAAAACCTGCTCATTAGCTTAATGAGCAGTTTTGGCAAAATTTCAGGAATATGCACAAACATTTATACTTCAAGGGAATTCTATAAAAAAAAAGAAAACCTGCTCATTAGCTTAATGAGCAGTTTTGGCAAAATTTCAGGAATATGCACAAATATTTATACTTCAAAAGAATTTATAAAAAAGAAGAAAACCTGCTCATTAGCTTAATGAGCAGTTTTGGCAAAATTTCAGGAATATGCACAAACATTTATACTACAAGGGAATTCTATAAAAAAGAAGAAAACCTGCTCATTAGCTTAATGAGCAGTTTTGGCAAAATTTCAGGAATATGAACAAAAAGTTATTCTTCAAGGGAATTCTATAAAAAGGAAGAAAACCTGCTCATTAGCTTAATGAGCAGTTTTGGCAAAATTTCAGGAATATGAACAAAAAGTTATTCTTCAAGGGAATTCTATAAAAAGGAAGGTAAACCGCTCATTAAGCTAATGAGCAGTTTTGGCATACTTACCGGTCTGTCACATATGAAGAACACAAATATGAACCTTGAGTCACAAGTTCTGGTTCCGCTCTTCATAAGATCTCTTACCATCCATTCTTTACGATCTTTTTGAGACAAGTCCCAAAACATTTTGCGTTGAGCTGCTAAGGCTGATGGGTGAAACATTAATGAGCAAAACGATTTGCATTTGCATCGATAAATTGCAATACTTTCTATGTCAGACTGTGAAAGGTTTCGTTCTTTGATTGTTATTTGACTCTTTTCTTTGGGTTTTCTTTTTGCTGATGTATAAACTGCTCGTTCTTTACCGACCTTAGTTGTTTTCCCATTCAGCACACTTTCACTCTTTTCGTCACCCACGGAGTACGAACTAAAGCTTGCTTCAAGGCTTTGCGTTATCTCATTGAAGTCAACACTTGTGATCTTTCGCGTACTAGACTCTTGCGTGTTTATTGTGTCATCAGAGTCCGATGAGCGCTGAGTCGCGCGTGAGTCGCTAGTCTTTTGCAAGTTTGCAGTCATTGGAGTTTCTGCGCTTTTCGAGTGCATTGGCGTTTCAACGCACGGAAAGCATAATATCTCATCGTCGCAAACTGTTTTGTATAGCGATGAGCGACGAGCGTTAACTTGGCGATGAGCGAAATACGTCGGTTTCTATTTCTATGATATCGTCTTCCTTCTGGGTGTAGTATATTGCAGGCTGTGAAAGGTCAATAACTTCGTCGATAGCTTCGTCAGCTATTTGCCAGAACGGCCCCATCAGAAAAATAGTCCAAAAATCTTATAAAGCAGATTTCCGTGAAATGAAAACGACAAGAGTTCATTCCGAGTTTCGTCAGGGGCGACAGCCGATGACTTTGAATTTGAATATTACGGTCGGTCATATTAAATTCATCGGATCGATCGACTAAACTTTGCCCAATTACATCATTCTGTACTCAAGTTCCCGGATCGAGTGCAGATGTCATCAATCGAAATCGAGAACATGAATGCAGATTCAAGTTCTTTGTCGCTTTCGGCCCGTCCAATAAAATACTTCGATTCGTAATTCTCGGATTTTGATGACGAGAGCACGGAACTTATTGAAATTTCATAAACTCGACCAGTCTTCCTCACAATCAAAAACCTACTTTGCATAACACCGCTTACAGCTCATCGCCTTTTTTTTTTTTACTTTTGCGTGAATCAAAATAATGGCAACTGTGGACCAATTTCGCGCATTGTTGAGCTCAGAAAACGTAATACAGCTACCCGACAAGCAGTGGTCTGTTGAGCGCGTGCCTTCTTTACAGGGCCATTGGCTGCAACTCTCAGTTTTTCTCGCAACTGCCGATGGCGGTACAATTCAGAGAAACTTGCCTCTTTTGCCAGCAAACGCCGATGAGCACCTTCGTATCTCTTTCGCTGGCCCTGCGCCAGCCGGCGGCGGCAATACCCCAGTGTACGTGCTGACAATGGGCGAACGCGCGCATGAGCATATGGCTGTCCGTCTTGACGCTGAAAATATGCTGATTAGCAATATAGCGCCTTCTTACACAGCGCGCAAGAACAGGCTGGATGAGCTTGTTGAACGAGCAGCGAACAGAGTTCTTGCTGCTGCTTACAGTTCTTTTTTGAATGAAATGTGGCGAAATTCCGAGAACAAAGAATTCTGGAAGTGTCCTGAGAAGTCTGTAGAACCGTACAGTCTCTTGGATGACTCAATCGATTCGGAGATGGGTGGCACTGGAGTACTTCCAATCGCGGTAAGTTCAAATATTTTTGAGAACCCTGTTAAAACTTAAAAAATTATTTCTTGTTTCTTTAATTATTATTGTGTCAACAAAAAGCCTAGGAGAGGGAGAAGGAGAGGCAGGAGACGACGCACCATGAGACAGCGATCCTTCCGCACCTGACGAAGACGCACCAGCCGAGTAAATAGTGCACGCCGTGCCAAATGCCTGTCTTGAACCTGGAATGAACGCAGATACCGCGTAGATTGTGGTCGCAGTGCTAACAGCTAGTCCGGAACATTAATAAAACACATGCACAAAATGAAATTAGTCACCGCATCATATTTTGTATCGTGTTTACCACATTGAATGCTTGCATGTGCTTGTGAATTTATTATAAGCACTCATACGTACGTATCCGAGCAGATACCGCGTAGATTGTGGTCGCGGTGCTAACGACTAGTCCTGAACATTAATAAAACACATGTACAAAATGAAATTAGTCACCGCATCATATTTTGTATCGTGTTTACCACATTGAATGCTTGCATGTGCTTGTGAATTTATTATAAGCACTCATACGTACGTATCCGAGCAGATACCGCGTAGATTGTGGTCGCAGTGCTAACGACTAGTCCTGAACATTAATAAAACACATGTACAAAATGAAATTAGTCACCGCATCATATTTTGTATCGTGTTTACCACATTGAATGCTTGCATGTGCTTGTGAATTTATTATAAGCACTCATACGTACGTATCTATTAGCCTCACCGGCACCCGCGTTTATACGTGCGTCTCACGTCTCGTCGGAAAATACGTTATTTTCGTACGCCTTGGAATTATTTAGCTATCTATAATTAAATTGAAAAATGACATTCCATATTGTCGTTTTCATCGAATAGCGTGTTGCGGGATCATCAACGCGGGTGGGTACCACCGCGTGGCCAAGGATCGAGTTTCAAACACAAGTTATCAACTCACTGGGTGCGCGTGTACCTTGCGAGTACGCGATATCGGTGCGATTTTGGTACGTGTGCACCGCGTGAGTACTGTGAAAAGCGTGCACGTCCGGTACATATGCACCAACAACACACCGCAGACTACTTCGACAGCACGGGCAAGAAATCTCACCTCGGCGGGGGGGGCGGCGGGTCGTCGGCATCCTCCATTTCGGCCGCCTCGTCCGCCTTGGCGTCCGCGTCGACCGTGCGCAGGGTCTCCTTGGCCACGGCTTCACCGTCCTCCATCACGGCGTCGGCCGAGGTGATGCGCGGACCGAACTTGTTGACGTGGTGGAGCGACGTTCCCCACGACACTAGTTCCTTGCCATCGCATTTGAGGCATTTGCAAGGAATCAACTGAGGTCGGTCCCGCGTACTTCTGCGAGCACCTCGCACCCAGCACGCGCGCGGGATCATCAACGCGGGTGGGTACCACCGCGTGGCCAAGGATCGAGTTTCAAACACAAGATATCAACTCACTGGGTGCGCGTGTACCTTGCGAGTACGCGATATCGGTGCGATTTTGGTACGTGTGCACCGCGTGAGTACTGTGAAAAGCGTGCACGCCCGGTACATATGCACCAACAACACACCGCAGACTACTTCGACAGTACGGGCAAGAAATCTCACCTCGGCGGGGGGGGGAGGGGGTGCCTTGCAAAGAACCCATCTGGCTTCATCGTCATCATTCCAATTAACCGGAACCCCTTGGAAGCCCGTCAGTAAGCAATGGCGTACCCAATCGGCAACTTCTTGTTGCACCACGATCAAGTCCGGCAACGGTATTATGCCATCAGTCGACTCACATCTGAAGTACTTGCCCGCGAACTTTGTTTCGGCGGAGAACGCGTTCAAGTGTTGGGTACGATTAACGTCGAGGTCGGGAAATCCTCGTGCATAGTCATCCAAATAGTCACACGTCCACTCACCCATGTCATGGCGATGTTCCACAATCGTGTTACGAAGTACGTTATCGAACGCCGCCGCTGCCGCCGTCTCGTCGTCAACCACCGGGCTGTGGCACATGAGGCGGAGGGGTTTTGGAAGGAGGTTGAAGCTGTACGTCAGTACACATGTACCAGTGATGTACCACAGCTCTGGTGCAAATGTACCGGCCATGTACCCGTTGACAGGACCATACTAGCAATGTCGGTACAATGAAAAGACAGGGCCAGCCAACATGAAATTTCGTATGCGAACATGAAAATTTTGGCAGGGCCTCCGGCGCACAAGGTAACCATAAGAAGGGATTTCCGGCATCTTTTGTTTCACTTGCATGCGTCTTTGCTCCGTACATATGCACCCAACGATTCCCAGGTGCCGTACATATGCACTGTGGATGCACCACACATGGGTGCCCATGTACGCAACACGTACCAAAGGGTTAGTGGGTGTCCACCATAATTATGGCACGAGCCTAGAACGAACCCAATCAACCTGCGTGGATTCGTGGAAATGGAGATCGAGCGGGGATTTATGTACGGGTAAGAACGCACCATGCCATGCCAATATCCACCCCAGTTGAAGGATCGCCGTCGGTAACGGTGCCGCATACGGCGTCGGTTATTTCCTCGACAACCGCCGAGCCTCCCGGTGCGGGAGCACCGGCAGTGAGATGTATGGAAGGATTTTCCGGCAGGGCAGACAGCCAAGGCCACGCGGAAGATGCACGATCATCACCACGTCCTTGGCGATAAAATAATCTCTCCGCTACATCGCATCCCACGTTCCCGGAACGTTCTCCCTCCCAAAACTCGGACTCCCATGCGGAGCTATTTGTTATGGTTGATTGTAATAAAGCCGCGTCCACGTGAAGGCGGCGGCCACTTGCACGTGGTCCCCCAGCCACGGCCCAGTGGTTTAGGTCGGATTGTTGAGGTACACGACGCTCGCCACGCACGTTCCTGCGAAGCACAGTCAGTCGGCACATTATCGGTACACATGTACCCGGGAATAATCACAATGGTACGACGTGGGTACAGGTGTACCGCGCGTGTACGGTGAATGCGGACACATTCTCCCACTAAGGCATTCCCACACGACGCGCCCACGCAAAATAAAAAATTTGGCAGGGCCTCCGGCGCACATTGTGGCCATAAGCAAGAATTTCCGGCATATTTCGTTTCACCTTCATGCGTAAGTGTCCGGTACGTATGTACCGACGTCACACAGGCCATGTACCAACTGAAGAACGGTAAGGTGCACGCGTACCCGGGGTGCACGCATTGCTTTATGAAGGGAAGAACGCACCTTGCATCGACATCGTCGGTGTCGTGAACGGGTCGTTGTCGACCGTGTTGTCGCCATGCATGCGCCGGGGCCGGGCGAAGATACCGAGGGCGTCCCCGACGCTCCTGCCCATGTCGCATGGATCTGCATACGGGAAGACATTGCGGGTACATACGTACCGAACATGTATTAGGCGGCATAAGGTACATACACGGACGCATGTACCCGGCATGTACCCGGCGGCGAGTACATGCCGGGTACGCATGCCGCGCCGCGAGCAAGTACACGTTGGGTACAAGGTAAAGGTACACGTGTATCCGGCATGTACGCATAGACGGTTACATGTGTACCGCATATGTACTATCACCGTACGTTTCCTGTACATAGGGACCTTATCAGTACGCAAATGATGTACCCTGCATGTACCCGAACGTAAATTTTGGGTACATATGTTATTTCTGCACCCATCTTAAACTTCATTCTTGTACTATTGTGTACTTGCTCGCGGCGGATGTTGGGTAAAATTAGGGTATACATGAACCATCCCGTTACTAAAAGCCGCCGCGAGCAAGTACAAGAATGAAGCCAAAGTTGGGTGCAGAAATAACATATGTACTCAGGTTTGGTATATGCAAGTGCAAGCGAGTACAATTTACACTTTTCCCGACAGCTTCAGGTACAACCCAGGCGCACGTGTACCCAAGCGAACATCACCAAAACGCAAAAAAAAAAGTCACCAAACCCCCCAAAAACAAGTTGGCCTCATTTTAAAGCGCACGACGAGCGCAAAAAATAATCGAGTGCACGACGAGCCCGAAAAACATTTTAGTTGCACGAAAAATGGGCAAACGTGTTGCACCAAAAAAAAAAAGGAACAGAGAACGAAAATCGTACCTCAATTAGGATGACCGCCCGAGTAGAGCGGTGGGGTGGAATAATCGATGACGATCGCGATCGATACGTACGTGACCTGCGTGCTTGCGATCCTCAACCCGCGAAAATTTTCAGAGAAAAGCTGCACCGCTCGATAGCGAATCGAACGGGACGAAAGATACCTGATGAGGAAGGGGTGTCAAAAAACTTACAAGCACGAAATTCGACGAGGTCAGTGTCACCGTGATCGCGAAAAGCGATTTCCCACCTGTGGATCAAAGGCAGGAAAAATCTGGGCCCCATAGAAACTCCAGACTGCAAATCGAAAAAGGGTATGGCGTCTGAAGGGCCTTAATTAAAGACGCCAGCGTCATTAGCTCCTATTGGCGCCCGATCACTACACGTCGTTCGGCTCATGTCGCATCAGCCCCACGGCGAGTTTGAACCGCCGCCTCACGGCCCGAAGACCGGGCAACAGGTCATCCCCACCACTCGGCTACGACAGCTCCAGACTGCTATCTCGGATTTTTCGAACGGTACGGACTCGGATTTTTCGTGCGGTACGAACTCGGTACGAAGGTGTCGACGAAACTGTTGACCAAGACACGGTCCGCAGCGAGGGTGGTGCGTGTGTACGCTTCAAGTACGGATTTTGAAAGAGATGCGGCGCTTACCACCTAAGTTAACTTAAAATCCAATACCACGTACACCACCGTAAAAATCAGCACCAGCGCCAGCCTAAACATGGGAAAGAGCAAAGCAATCATGGATCAGCGCGAGTTCAAGGCTTGGTGCAAAACTGCAAATAAAGGCAACCATAAGAAATTCACCAAGGAAAGGTACGAAACGTACCTTAGCAAAGCCGCCGCAATGGCGTGTTTTTCAGATAGTGAGGACGAGGAGACGGAGGACGAGGAGGAATCCCCTCGAAAAAAACGGGGGAAGAAGGTGGCGAAGGGCGCCCGAAAAGGGCATCGGGATGAGCCTATCGCCCACACCTCCAAAATAAAAACTAATTTAAAAACGTTGAACGTGAGGCGCGGCGAGAAGGCCGAACTTGGCGTGGCTGTGTTAAGCGGCGCTCAAGAGATGGAATTGGGCTCCGCCTGCGAAACGCGCAGGCTCATCTTCGGTAAGAAATGGCTAATTAATTAGCAACTTCCTTCCTTTTTTTTGTACTGCGTGGGTGCGCGTGTACCTTATGTGTCTTTGCAAGGTTGTGCGCTCTAAGTCCACGCGCACCCCACACACACCGGAGGGCGTAGGGCGTGTGCCTGCTGTGTACCCAGCGTGTACCTGCAGTCAGAGGTAGGTACATCCGCGTTGTTTTATTAACTAGTAAGCATCTTTCTTTCGCGGGCGATCTCATAAGCACTGGAAAGCTCGACCCCTGGAAGCCCATAAAATCCCAGCTTTCCGCAAAGGCCCTGTTCGTCGACGCATGTCGGAAGAAAATGCCGTTGACCGCGGCTCTCATTGGGGGGGGGCACGGCACCAAGCTCACCCAGATGACGTCCGCCCTCAAAAGGCGCACGCGTTGGGGGAGGTGGACCCGCAACAAACCCTCCAATCGGTGGAGGTGCCAAATCGCCCACCACCCCTTCTCCACGTGGAAGGTGGTGGTGGAGTGCGAGGGCAAGCACGGGCCCACCAACCCCGAGATCGTGGCGGCCCTGAAGGAGATGGGGAAGGAACCCCTCCCCGAGTACCCCTCCAAAGGTATTGCATCCCATTTCTTGTTTTTTGCTTCTTTGTTTGCCTTATGCATATGCTACCTCTGTCGAGTAGTACAGTCTAGGTACACGTGTACCCGGTATATACCTATTGTCAGAGGTAGCATTCAACCCGCTTGCCAACTGATTGCTTTTGTGTCTTGAGCAGAGCTGAAGTCCCTCATATTGAGGGACTTACTGGAGGGGCACGAGGAGGAGGAGGAGGAAGAGGAGGTTGACCCAGCCCGATCTTCAGGCAAGGAGAAGGGTGTCGAGGAGGGGAAGGGGAAGGGGACGGCGGTTGAGGGGACGGACGAGGAGAGCGAGGAGGGGGAGGGTGATGGTGAAGCTCAAGCTGAAGCTCAAGTAGCCAAACATGCGTATGTCCAGCAGGATGTGGTCCCCTTGGAGATAGGGGACATCGTCTGCCTGATGGCATGCGGTGCACGGTGGGAGGTGGAGGCCGAGGAGAAGCGGTGGGACGAGGGGGGTGGTGTTGACATCGACGACACCGTTTGGTACTCCGAGGACAAGCCGCACGGCCCACTCCTCCACACTTACTGGAGGGGCACGAGGAGGAGGAGGAGGAAGAGGAGGTTGCCCCAGCCCGATCTTCAGGCAAGGACAAGGGGGTCGAGGAGGGGAAGGGGAAGGGGACGGCGGTTGAGGGGACGGACGATGAGAGCGAGGAGGACGAGGCAGAGGCTGATGGTGAAGCTCAAGCTGAAGCTCAAGTAGCCAAACATGCGTATGTCCAGCAGGATGTGGTCCCCTTGGAGATAGGGGACATCGTCTGCCTGATGGCATGCGGTGCACGGTGGGACGTGGAGGCCGAGGAGAAGCGGTGGGAGGCGGGTGGTGTTGACATCGACGACACCGTTTGGTACTCCGAGGACAAGCCGCACGGCCCACTCCTCCACACCCCCCTGGTGACGGCCATGGTGCTTGACAACGAGAAAGGCACCAAGGTCAAGCATCTGGAGGCGGTGGTGGAGGGTGGCCTCCCTGATGGGTGGGTGTCCTTAAAGGTACATACCCAGTACACGTGTACCCCCTTCGTGTTGCTTTGCAGTACAGGCTCGGTACATGTGTACTATGTCTGACTTTTGCACTGTTTGTTTTACGCGTAGGTGTTGGAGGCCCATTAGACCTTGCTCGACCCGGACCTCCTCCCGCATGCGACCTCAGCCATGCAGGCTTTAGCGACGGAGACTGCAGAGCAGCTGGGGGTCACGGCAAAGGTCTCCGATCCTGAAGTGGTGAATGACCTCCACCACGGCGTGGTGGCCGTGGGGGACATTTGTGTCCCCCAACAATTTTGTATCCACCGCTTCGTGGTGGACGAAACCACGAAAAAAAGGGACGTGGACCTTCCTTTTTATTTTTCTGGCGGCCCGAAGGAGTGGGTCAAAAAGGCCGAGAAGAATCGGGACAAGATGATCGGCATGAAAGCCGTCGACGATGCTCCCGCCGTCGACGATGCTCCCGCCGTCTCCCTCAAGTTGAAGGGCAAGAGGGCCGTGGAGAAGCTGCCAGAGGAGCAGCCGGCGAAAAAGCAGAAAAGGGGAAGTAGAAAATAGATAGGAACATTGTAAATAGATATGTAAATAAACTAAGCTTGCTTTACCTTACTGCTGTGCTGAAGTGCATGCCTGGTGCACGTGCACCCACAATGTTTTCCCTTGTAGTGCATGCTGGGTGCATATGTACCCGATGAATACGCATACAAATGCATTAACTAGTGCATGCCCGGTACATATGTACCTGGCCTGCGTACATGTATACCCGACATGTACTTCAATCAAAGGTACATGCGGGGTACATGTGCGCCATGCATGTTAATATCAATAAGTACATATGTACCTGGCCTGCGTACATGCGTACCCGGCATGCACCTCAATCAAAGGTACATGCGGGGTACAAGTGTACCATGTATGTTAAAATCAATAAGTACATATGTACCTGGCCTGCGTACATGCGTACCCGACATGTACCTCAATCAAAGGTACATGCGGGGTATATGTGCACTAGTCATGTTAATATCAATAAGTACATATGTACCTGGCCTGCGTACATGCGCACTTGGCATGTACCTCACTCAATTGTACATGCGGGGTACATATGCACCAATTATGTTAGTATTAATAAGTACATATGTACCTAATCTGCGTACACTCATACCCGGCATGTACCTGGTGCGTAGGTGCATGTCGGGTACATTTGCACCTGACATGTTTATATCAAGAAGTACATATGTACCTGGCTTGAGTACATATGTACCCACCATGTACCCCGGGTGTCCCAACGGTAACATCCAACGGTAACAAGTAACGGTAACATCCAACGGTAACCTGAGTACATATGCGGTACACATGTACCCGTACATGCGTACACGCCGGGTACATGCGCAGGCGGCAAAAGGTACATACACGGACGCATGCACCCAGCATGTACCCCGTCGCGGGTACATGCCGGGTACGCATGCCGCGCCGCGAGCAAGTACACGTAGGTACAAGGTAGAGTACACGTGTACCCAACATGTACCAGACCCCGTTTTTTACTGTTTTCGTACACGTTGGGTACACGTTGGGTACACGTTGGGTACACGCTGGGTACACGCTGGGTACACGTTGGGTACACGTCCCTGGTACATGCCGGGTACATATGCACTGGGGTTTCCAAAATTTGTAGGGGGTGGTACCCCAACGATCATGGAGGTTACCTCGGCACCCTTTGGACGTGGTACCCGGGTCCCTCGCAGCCGCCCGTAGCGGCTCCGATTGTTACCGTGCCGCCCTCGCCGGGTGGTGCTCCGCCATCGCCGGTCTACGTGCCACCCGCCTGGGGCGGGGGGACCGGGGATGAACCTTCTTCTTTAATCCAACACCGGGCCGGACAGGTTGCATCCGGTGCAACTGGCTACGGCGACATCGGCACATCCTCAACTTTCTCATTTTGCTCCACGCATGATTTGTCAAACAGTGGTACCAGCTCTCCTGGGCGCTGTAACAGTGGCACCGGCTCTCCCGGGCACTCTCGACGTGGCTAGAGTTGACGAGATTGGATTAGCCTGCCTCCAGATTGTGATGCTGTTGGTTCAGGTTGCCCCAAGATGGGCTTAGTTTAGGGTTTTAACTGTATATGTATTCTGCAGTATGCCTCACTGACTGCTAGTTTCAGGAGTTACCCTGCCAGAAAGGACAGGTTCTCCTGTAGGATGCTTATTTCCGCCGAAGCTGAGTAGGTGTTTGTTTCAGTTCCGTGACCACCTAGTTTGCCAGTCACCACCCTAGGTGGTGTGCTGGAAGTGACGCCCCGATTGTCATTCCTATAGTTAGGGTGTATGACTGTCACCGGTCCCGGAACCCTAGACCCCGAACATATAACGGGAAGACTGAGTATTCTCACCGGTTATCTATTCTGATTATCTGTCTCACCGAATATACAGTCCAGCTGATATATTCAGCAAAACTCGATATTGGCAAATAGTGCCTTATCGTGACTCGAAAAATGATCGGAGTCATGCACCTAGTGTTTTAAAATGATGTTAATATGTAAGTTATGGGTTGTACTTGCTCATATATGCATTTTCGAAATTTGGGTTGGTCTCCCACATGGTCAATATATGTACACTATTTCAGCAGGAAATCGACACCCTCCGCATTTGTGACACGAAGAATTCAAAAATTGAAGTCGAATATTAGTATTTTTTTCATATGGCCCCTTCAAGGAACCCATATATATGCACCCTTACCAGGCATACAACCAATAATGGTCATATGGACCGAAATCTACGCGGAACCCTATAGTCGACCCCCTAGAATCTGAAGTTCCTCCATACTGTAGAGGAACTTCGCGAAAACGATAAGGAGATACTGTAAAGGTCAGAGGTGTGGAGATCCGCCCCTCGCCTGAGACGCTTGTAGTCAGTACAGTACTCTATAGTTTGGCTATCATTGGCTATCATTGACTAACTTTGGCTATCTGATTTGAAATTATGACAGCCCTGTCATCGGGGGTCTGCGGGGGTCTGAGGGGGTGTCTAGGGGTCACAAAAATTAAATTTTGCCGATTTCATCGCCGGTGGGGGTCCCCTTTGTCGACCCCCCCAATTTTCAGTAGGTTTAGGGATTGGGTTCTGGGTTTAGGGTTTAGGTTCGAGAAATTACGTGAGAATTACGTCAGAAATCGTAATTTAGTTCAAATGCGTATTTAATAAAATAGGGTACCGGGTAGTAGGGTAATGGGCATTTCTAAAAAGAATTTTAAAATGCTATAAGTTTTTTTACAAAAATACTTTTCTTCCTTTGAAATACTTTTCTAAACAACCCATTACCCTACTACCCCTTACTTTTTATATAAATAAATATATATATAAAGATAAGTAATTTTATGTTAATCTCTCATATTCCCTCATATTCCCTCATATTCCCTCATATCAAAATTTGCCGATTTAATCGACGAGGGGGAGTCCCCTACGTTGACCCCCCAAAATTTCAGCAGGTTAAATCGCGGAAATAGCATCGTCTCGGTCATCTCGGTAAAAATGCGTATTTAATAAACGGAACGATAGGGTACCGGGTAGTAGGGTAACGGGCATTTTTAAAAACATTTTCTATTTCATAAAATTTATTCTACAAAAATACTTTTCTTCCTTTGAAATACTTTTTAAAACAACCCATTACCACGTACTCATTACCTTTTATTTAAATAAATAAATGTTAATTTATGTTATTCTCTCACATTCTCTCACATTCTCTCATATTCTCTCACATATTTTTTTAACTTTAAGACATACAATTTAATGAGCATAACTTGAAACAAATCAAGTATGGAATCCGAGCGAGACATTGAAAATAAATATGCAAAACAATTGTATGTTTGGCGAAGAGGCATTTTGGGCTTAAAAGGAGGTGTAAAACCACCAAACGAAGTAATAGAGTATTTAAATAAAGAAATTCCTGATTGGCAAGAATACGATTGTGGTTTTAAAAATGAAAAAAGAGTGTGTGCCAATCATTGTAGCAATGTCAATGTTAAAGTTAAATGTTGTGCAAAATGCAAAAAGATATGTTATTGTTCGAGAGAGTGTCAAAAAATGGATTATAAAAGACACAAGTTAGAGTGTAACTAAATTGAAATTACACATTTGTTGCCAATTCCGATTCACTAATTAATTCTCTTTGGCATTTCCAACACGGGGTTTCGATATATTTGCAACGACTCATTCGTATGCCACCGAAGATTGCCGCAATTATCATTACTAACACATTTCCGAACGCTTGTAAATCGCAAGAATTATTGAAAATATCCATATATCTTATAAGCTAGATATGTTTTGAACGCTTCCTATACAAGGGTTTATAATACAATGCATTTTTCTTCAAGCTTTTAGCCCTCTTTTGCTTACCCTTACACGAGCACTTCATTTAATAGTATATTATCTTATAATAGATTATTTTTTCCTCGTATTCTATTTGAAATTTGTTTTTGTTTTCTCAAATAACTTCGTGACTCGAGGGAATATATTGTCTTCGCAATCGCTCGTGATTGTCCATCCGGCAACAAATCATATTGTGGTCGTATAGGTGCTTTTGTGTTGTTTATGCTAGGCAATTTTAGTTTAGATGGAGACCTATTGACAATTTTAGTAGTTTTCCCTTTTTGATACTCATTTGCGCACGAGCGAAGTTTCGCTATCCATTCCTTTCTGGTGCCCATTTTAATGTTATATAATATGTTATGCTATATATTAATAATACAAATCATATGCTACGTTCAACTTTAACTAAACGTAAAAACGCGGCTTTATGTAGGCAAATGGAAGCAAATGCTCTTGGAATAACACCTATAAGTCATGAAAAATTACTAAAACAAACACAAAAATTTGCACAAAAATCTGGCGGATATGCACCTTCGGTCCCGAATTTCGATGACGGAATACTAATCAACGGCAAACCGATTATAGATTACACCGAACCCAAGTTCAACCCGCTATTAGAAAACAATAAACATTTTGTGTTAAATAAGATTGACAATATGACGCCAATTGAGAGGCGAGCATTATTTGAAGAATTCAAAAGTAAAGCGGAAATCGAAAATTTAAAAGTCATTTCAAAAACAATAACTTCACCATCGGAAGGAATAAGTTGGCTCAATCGGCACAACTTGATGGACGAGTTTAAGTCATTTCTCCGAAATGAATCTGATGGTGCGACCTTTAATACACCCACCAAAACTCGACAAGCAAAGTCAACCACAGCCATTCCGACAATGAGAGATAAACGGGGCAACTCATTAAACGATGAACAGCAAATGAATAAATTGTATTCATTTGCATCTCGTCACACGGACCATTTAACACAAGGTCACATTCGTCTACGACACCCAATTGTCTCGGCATACGCTCTCCCCGAAACTTCGACATTTGCGGACGATCCCCAATTTACCGAGTTTCTAAAATCGGAAGCGATGTTAAATAGAGCGATGCCCGAGAGACGCTATCAAATGAAGCCAATGAGTAGTGGCGCCGTTAACTATCCTTCGGTATCCACATTTACTCCTCCAAGCGGCGGTTATCCATCATCGTCCACAGGTCCTTCCGGAAATTCGTCGGTGTATACTTTTAAAACTCCCTAAATATATATATATATATTGAAAGTATATAATAATGACAAGTTGTTTTGAAAATCCCGACCAAAATAAATGCCAAAAACCATTTGGTGCTTTCAACTATAGAACATTAGACAACACATTTGTGTCCAAACCGAAAAGAACGGCAACAAATGATGAAGTTACAAATCAAAAACCCAAAACCCTCGTTATCAAAAACAAAGGCAAAAATGTTCTAACCAAGCCCGGAATCACTA
>LGRX02010924.1:0-39187 GCA_001247695.2 Cymbomonas tetramitiformis
CCAAGGTGGCTGCCACCTCCGAGGGCACGGCTGAGCCGGTGCGAGCCCAACTAGCAGAGTGGATCACCAGTTCCAACGGCTACACCCAGCAAGTCGCGCGACGCCTCAGCCATCAGGACTGGGAAGAACGACTGCAACGCATGTGCAGCCAAGGACAGAAAGGTACACAGGGGCTAGGCACCGCCGCCGCTGTTCCACGCCGCAGGCAGTGGAAGATGGCCTCCATGAAGCTCGCGGGCTACGAGGCACGTCACCGGCAGGCCTTTTCAAGACCTGGAGACAAGCCAGCAGAGACAAGTTCAGCCCCAGAATGGGCACCAGGGACAAAGGAGAAAGAGATGAGGCTGCCTAAGCTGCCCGACACGACGAGGATGGTTGCCATGCTAGCCAGCGTAACCAACCAGGAGTCATTCCGAGAAAGACATCCCGACATACACGAGGACGAGCTATGCCTCGCGTGGATCAAGACAGGAGGAAGAGTGGAAGTGCCCAAGGAGGAATATCACAGGGTAAGGAAGAGGGCAGCGCGTCACCGTTGGGACGAGCTCATGGGCGAGTTATACATGGTCACTGTCAGTGGTAAGGAGCTGCTGGTGCCCAAGCCCTGTGACAGGATTCAGTTGGTGCGTGAGTACCATGAGAGGACTGGCCATTGGGGCATCAGGCGGACATTGAACCTGTTGTGGCAGCGCCATTACTGGGCAGGCATCAAACAGGATGTGCAAGCAGTGGTCACTCAGTGCCAGACTTGCCAGAGGGTGAAGACGCACTATGCACGGGAGGAGGCGAATCTCACGCCGCTGGAGATCAAGTCCTTCATGTATCGCTGGTCCCTGGATTTAGCGTGGCCCACGAAACGCGTCACGAAGGCTGGGAACCAACGCGTCTTGGTCATGATTGAGCACTACACGCGATTCGTTGTGTGCGTTCCAATCCCCGACAAGGAGGCCGCCACCATCGCCAACGCATTTCGCTATCATGTCCTATCCGTGTTTGGGGCGCCTGCAGAATGTTTGGTGGATGGGGGCACAGAGTTTGAAGGTGAGTTCTCTGCTCTATGCGAGCAGTGTCTCATTGACCGGAGAGTGACTTCACCGAGTTCCCCAGAGAGCAATGGCTTAACTGAACGGGTGGTACGCACCCTCAAGTTTTGCTTCAAGAAGATGGCCCTCGACAAGGGCCTGGACTTCGAGTGGGATGAGATGCTCTGGTCACTCGTACTCAGCTACAACGCAGCTAGGCAGCAGTCCACTGGAGTGGCGCCATTCACCTTGCTGTTCGCTCAGGAAGCCACGGTGCCACCGGATCTTCGTGCTCGACCCGAGTTGGACTTTGGGAAGCAGGAGGAGAAGACACTGGCTGATGATCTGTTACAGCGAGCCGCCATCGTGAAGAGGCTCATGGTACATGCAGGGTGCAACCTGGAGATCGCTCAGCACCGCGACACTTTGAGGTACGAGCACAGGAGGAGTGGCAGCTACGAACCGAAGCCGCACCAGTTCAAGGCAGGCGATTTCGTGTATATACGACAACAACCGCGCTCTGGCATGGAGGTGGCCACCAAGTCAGCCATCCTGAAGATAGTCAAGGTGCAAAGAGATGGAGTGGTAGTGTTGGAGGACAGCACGAAGCTGCGGGAGAAGAGCACAGTGCAAAGTATTGCGCCATGTCACTTACAAGTGAAAGACCAGTACGACTGCAGTGCAGCCATTCCCAGCAAGCATCTCGCGTGTGAGGCGTGCATGCGAACAGATGGGGAGGCAGCCATGTTGCTGTGTGACACCTGTAACCGTGGTTATCACACGTGGTGTCTGAATCCAGCGCTGGATGGAGTACCTGAAGGGGATTGGCAATGTCCCAAGTGCTTAGGTGGGACCGTGGTGGCAGCTGCCGCCGAGGTGAGCGCGTCAATCGTCGACAAGATGGCGGCCATGGAGCTGCAGCTGAGAGAGAAGCTGGGATCAGATGTAGTACTGTTGCCTGCAGACGTGGGTCCACATCGTGCAGTGAGGCCGGGACGTGAAGACCCATGGCAGGCGCTGACCTCGCGGCAGATGCTCAGAAAAGAAGGGAGCATGGGGGACCTTCCTGACAGAGTGGCCTGGGGAAACCAGGAGGAGCTCAGCAGAGTGATCACAGAAGTGATGCCAGGATTCTGGCATGAGGGCCATCGCACCATCTTGAGCAGGAAGTGTGCAGAGCAGCACACTCGCGCGAGAAGTCTCCGCAAGACGTCCACGGTGCAGGCCATGAGCCCCGAGGAAGTGCAGAAGAGAGGAGATGTCACACAACTGAGCAGAGCTCAGGTGAAGATTGCCAGTCAACTGGATTGGGGCTTAGAGTTGGTGATGACAGTTCCTCAGGAGGTCAGGCGTTTGGCGCACGAGGTGACTTGGGAGAAGATCACACAGGTATGGGATCCTTGGGCTGGCACAGGTGTCATTGGCAAGGTTATGTCACTGGAGTGGCCTCATATGAAGGTCATGAATAATGATTGGAATCCGCAGTTGAAGTGGCACGAAGCCCTTAATGCTTTACAACCGGGCAATTATCGAGCCTGGAAGGAGAAGTATGGGGTGTGTGACGCAGTGGTAACTTCACCCTGGTTCGCAGTGCTGGATATTGCGTTGCCGTTGGCAGTACTGGCCAGCCGAGTGGTGGCTTGTATTCATGTGCCATCGCACTACATGACAGATATGACAGAGAGCAGGGCACAATACTTTCGTAAGCTGTGTCACGCTGGACGTTTACATGTGATTGGGCATTTGGAGCATGGACCTATTGGCAGAAGATGCATGTGGGTCATGGTGTTTCGCAACCCTTTGACAAGAGCCAGGATGTTGCGAGGAGGGGAAGCTTCTGGAGTGGGTATGTTTACCTTCAGCATGGGCAAGTTCGCAATGGATGGCGTTACAACAGAAGATGCTGAGCAAGCTCTTGTCTAATGTCTGTGCTACCGGTGGCAGCTACAGATGGGGGATGTTGAGAAAAAGAGCTTGCACAAGTGGTGAGAAGAGATAAAGAGATATCAAAAATTTTGAGATTTTGTATAGTCACAGTAGCAAGATAACTGTGCAGGCATATAAGGAAACATATGCAAAGTCGAGCTTGTGTTGTATAGGCACTGACAATAAGTAAGACTGTCTAGTAGTAGGGCTAGAGGGTTGTGCTTGGTGTGGACGCTTCGTGCATAAGTTCGCGACACATAGTCGACCGCACCACGACCGCATGTCATTATAATATATGACATGACATGACATGACACGACACGACACGACACGACATGACATGACATGGTATGGTATGACACGGCGTGACAAATTCTGGGATATGACAGTATGTACAGGTATGACATGTATGACACATATGTCATCGGTCATAACCTCGACAGGATGCCGACACTCGGTTCGCGCCATGGCCGGATTGCAACGAGTGCCCAACTCACAGACAATCGTCGAAACACAAAATGGCCGGCTCCGAAACAATCACCACCTCGCAGACAATGGTCTACACCTTCTTCAAGCTACGCAGCGCCCCCATTCATGCTACGACTATGACCGCGTCATTCAAGCTATGTGCACCCCCATTCATGCTACGACTATGACCGCATCATTCCAGCTATGCAGAACCCCCATTCATGCTACGACTATGACCGCATCATTCAAGCTACGCGGCACCCCCATTCGTGCTATGACTATGACCGCATCTCAAATAGTGAGAGGCAGAGAACGCACCTTGACGGCGTGTGGCAAGGAGGCGAGGGGCAGCGCAAAGGAGCTATCGTCCGTGAGATGCCGATATTTCAGGAAGGACAACACCTCGATCAACGTCTACAATAGGGCATGCCAACCGCGTCAGCAAACGATCATAGAGGTTCCTCCCCGCAAAGCCCGGCAACTCACAACGCGGTGAAAGGTGAACCCGTGCCGGCTCACATAAAAACCAGCTCGCAGACAATGGTCGGCTCACACAATGGCCGGCTCGCTGACATTCACCCGCTCAAACGCAAGCCAGGTCTCAGAATAGCCAGCTCGCATATAATAGCAAGCTTACGCAATCTGCCGCATACAGGCCGGCTCAAAAAAAGACTTTCAACTCGAAACGGTACCAACAAAAACAAATCAATAACATAAGATCTATTGTCCACATCTCTGCCACACTTTATCACAGGGATGCCGACACTCGGTTCGAACAAAGACCGGATTGCAAAATACCCAGCTCGCACACAATTGCTAGCGGTACGCTTGAATAAAAAACAACGCTCGTTAAAGACGCCCTATGAAAGGTTGAAGAAATTAAAGAAAGCCACGAGGTTAGGAAACATACCTACGAGCGCGAAATGTGCTTGTCTTACGCGGTGCACTAGTTGTTTACCTCTAGCAACGCGACGATTCCAAAGAACATTTTTTCTGTGCGTTCAAGGTTGTCGATTATTGCTGGATTCAGTGACCCGTAGGTCATAACTTATTCTGACTCCCGTTAGCTGTACCAGTACTCGTACAGTACTAGGTGACAGATCCCTAGGTCACAGACACATTATATTCGTTTAACTCTTATAATCAGTTTACACTTGTATGAAAACTATTCAGTGACCACTCCGATATAATACGTTATATTATATCTCACAGGTTATGGGGTATTACCCCGCTTTTATCACTGCTGACTTTGCCATGATTGGCTAAGCTTTTCCGCTTGGCGGGGCGTTGGGGCCTCGCGAGGTGTTGAATTGGCCACTTTAGGGCGCGCGGTTTGCGCTATGTTGCGGTGAGATTGCGAGTTGGGATTTTCGGCAACTTCTTCGGGTGTCCGCGTTGGATTTTGTTTTAGACTGGGCTTGATCACCCCTGTCAACAACTCCTTGGCCGCCGCGTATTCGACTTCGTTGATTTCGTTCGACCCCTTCTTCTCCTCACTCCGCAACTGCATTACGGTCGCCCGCCACCTTACAATTTGACACTCGCCTTTTCCCCAACCCCCCTCCTATAGGAATTTATTCTGATGACTTCATCCTCAGTTGGAACACCGGCCATGGGCGCTAGGATGCGCCTAGATTCAATTTTTGCTAGGAACGTGGGTGCTCGCTACAAGAGCACCCCGCAGTCAGCGCACGTCGCACTCGCTGCTGCTGATAAAACACGCGGCAATGCCGTTTTGCAATCGTCTTGGGACATTGACGTTGTGAAACGTGTTGCGAAGGACACCTTAGGGACGAAGGCGTCCTCATTTTCCGGAAGTGAACCTCATCGACAACTACTTTGGGATTCTTTGGTGACTGCCTTGGAGGCATCCTTTGTCAACAAGGACATCGCCAGCGAGGACATTTTTGACCTCGTGGACGTCACCAAAGAGGTTCACCCGATCTTCAACGACATTCTACTTCGTGCGTTGGTCTCTTTGACGACGCCACACTCTCCAGCTCGAAGGTGGGTTGACGCTTCCGCTCGGATCTCTCCGCGCGACGGTAAGCGTGCCCTTCTGGAGATCACCAAGCGGCTGCTGCCGCCTGGGCATCGGCCGCTCCGCCATCACGAGGAGCTCTTAGGCATATCTTTTGGGTCGTCTGATGACCCTGAGCCCTTGGTTGCCCAATTTGATGAGTGCCTAAAGGCAATTGCGGCTAGCGGAGCCGGTGCGCTGGACGACGAGGCTGCCAAGCGACAGCTGCTAGCGGCGCTGGACGTCGAATTTTACAAGGAGGTGATCACCCCGCTTCGCCTTGACACTGAATTGGCGAAGGTGAGCATCGAGGAGGTGTACACTCACGTTCTAGAGGTTTGGTGGTGTGCGAACCCTAATGGCCCTCCCACCCGCCCCAAGACGGTCGCACCTGTCCCGACGCACGTGCCTCTCGGGATGGCCTACACGGGTAGCGAGCATGACATTACGAACTTCCTTGAGGAGTTCGCTCGTGTGATTGGTGAGGCCACTCACCTTCTTGCCTCCCTACGACATGACGAGCGTGATGTTCGGGACGCACCGCCGCCACGGGATGATTTTCCCCGTAAACATGGGGGCGGTGGTGTGAAATTCCCACCGTCCAAATGGCGCGACGAGCGGAACCGTCGGGCCGACGGTAAGTTTCACGGCCGTAACCGTCACGTGGGATTTAAGCATCGCTTCGCGGCCTCCCCACTCCCTAAAGGCGGGAATTGGTCGCAATCGCATCGGACGCAAGGTGCCAGGAGCATTTCTTTCCATTCTGCGTCGTCGGCCTTCGTTCAGGAGTGCCCCCTCTGCCCTGGGCACTTTCATGACACGGCGCGTTGCCCAGCGGTACGTGGTTCGTGCGATGTTGACCTGCGTGATGCCGCCATGGACTTGGACGAGGTGGTTTCGGCCTTCCAGACGGCCTTCGACAACGAGAACGACGAGGAATTCGCTGACCTGTGCCACGAGCACGACCAGCCACTGGTGCGCACCGACCCTGAGCCCTTCACCTACCCGGTGCGGCACGACGTAGGTTTACGTGCCCACTATGCGGGCTTGGGTCATGGTGCTTCGGACGCCGGCATGGAGAGTGTGCTATCAGGTGCACGGGGCGTCCTCGAGTCCCTGCGGTCTGCGGCTACGGCTGCACAGGTCGGTGGTGCTACCGCAGCTGGTAAGCAACCACCGCTGCACATCGGCACTTTGTCTGTGCCGCAGGTGGTGTGCGATGCGCCACCACCTGCCAATCACGAGATCGACACGGGGCTTTACCCTATTTCGGCATCGGACCCCGCTTCTTTCGGGTCTCCTTTCGAAGAGCCACTACATGTATCTTTTATGGACCGTGTACTGCCGGCATGCCCTGTCACCTCTCTTAAATTGTGCTCGATTGACTCGGTTCACGAGTCGGGTCACCCGGGAGAGCTTTCCGTGGTCGACGATGACGACGACTCCGACGGTTATTCCTTTTCCGGAGACGAGATTCACTCGGCCCCGCCGGCTACACGGTCGCGTGTCGGTGCGGCAACATTGCCGAGATTCTTCTCCTTTGCATCTCTAGCCCTGCCCGCACTCATGTGTCTTGCATGTGTGTCAGCGGTTCAGGGTTCGGTGGTGCTCGATCGAGCCCCTGAGTTCACCGCAGCGGTACATCCCACTGGGGTGACTGCCAACAGTCTATCTGCCTTGCCGTACTGTTTTACTTTCGGCATTTCTTTTCCTTCTGAGGTTTCGGCAGGTTTGAATTCTGATTTTCAATCTTCGGGATTCCTAATTTTACTCTACGAATCTTTTCCTGCCTCTGGTTTCTGGTCTTGGCTTCTGGATTATGGTTCTGGCTTCTGGTTCTGGACACTGGTCTCTGGACTCTGGTTCTGGATTATGACTTCTGGACTCTGGTTCTGGTTGAACTTCTTTGACACTGACAACTTCTTCGATTCTGGTGAACTCTGTAATTTTGTAGACCACTTTCAAAGTGGCTGAGTATCTGCAAAATTGAGCTGTAGGAACTTAGCTTGCAAGCAGTATCCTAGCAGCAGTTTTAGGAAGGGGCCGCCCTGGCTAAAGCACAGGCCTCCCTCTAGCAGTTTCCAGCTCCTAGCTGTTTGTTGTTTCGGAACAATTTGCTTTGTCTGTGCTCCGCTCTCTGCCACCTGTAACAACACTATGTACAGTCACAGGGTGGTGTGCTGGATTCAGTGACCCGTAGGTCATAACTTATTCTGACTCCCGTTAGCTGTACCAGTACTCGTACAGTACTAGGTGACAGATCCCTAGGTCACAGACACATTATATTCGTTTAACTCTTATAATCAGTTTACACTTGTATGAAAACTATTCAGTGACCACTCCGATATAATACGTTATATTATATCTCACAATTATGGCTAAGTGAAAAGCTCTTGCTCTGGCAGACGAACTCTTCAAAACAAGGATCACGGTAACCAAGCACTTGAACGAGATCGCCATCTTGGGTTAAGCATTAAGTCAGTCTGCGTTGAGAGTGTATATTTTCGTAGACACAATTTCTGATAAAGAAAATTGAGCTGTGAGATACATGTTCATTTCTCTATGGTTATAACACAAGCTGTCACTTGATTGTTTTCGTTATTGACGTTTGTTTGACAAGCTGTCTTGGCGGTTGGGAGAGCCATAAGCCATCCGATAGCATAGCATAGCATGCCATATCGATATGATATGCATATCATTCTAAAATCTTTCCAAACGCCATCGTCATATTGGCCACACGAACTAAAGAAAAAAACCGAAAAACTTTTCAAACGCCGTCGTCATATCGTCACAGACAGACACTTATACTATAACTATAACTAGCAGATTTTAGATTAGCACGCCCCAACCGGCTCACCGTCGGAACCGGCCGGAGTTATCACAGACAAGGGAACGTATTCAATCGTGGCCGCCGGAGCATTTCCATTCACCGGCTACCCACGACCAATAGAACATTAACGATCAAAAAACCGTATCTGATCCGATTCCTCCGAATATCCCCAATACGAATTATGTTTTGCACTGTTAAGAAACAGGGAAGGTGTGCGCAAGCATCTTTTTAACTACCATCGTTTCACTGGCTCACCCCCATTTTCCACTGTTTTCATTGGCCCCCCCCGGGACCGTGATTTCCTATAACGATTTCGAGGTCCCAAATGTTGGACGATTATTTGCTTTTTGGCATTTCACAAATAATGACCTCGCATGACATCGCATGACATCGCCGGATGACAGTCGCGACAGGAGCCAATGAAATCGCTACGATCAACACATTTGCTTTCCCAAGTTTCGGTGTTGGGTGTAGCACAGGCCTTACAGTAGGGACTTTCACGCAAATTTCGGCAGCCAATTCTTTCGCTAGTCCGACGTGGACATAAAATATCCATCTTGTTGCACACCTTCGATGTTACTGGTGAAGTCTGCGAGTGCCAATTTTGGTTGGGTCTGAATCGAATATTCATGTTGTGACACACGACAGTCAGCCGAACGAATTGAGTCGCTGCCGCATTGAGTTTTCATTTCGTTCGAATTATGGCCTTGCGCGAGCGAATTGAAGCCAATTCTCACGAGCGAATTGAGCAAATCGGCAGCTGATCCGACGTGGACCGACGTGTCCCAAAAAATGCGACATCTTCTGACTGAAATAAAACTAACTATTTATTTATTTATTTATTTATAATATTTCACACCGGAAACAGCAAACACTCTTGGTCGAGCAGATTTCGAGACTAGCAGACGGAGGTGCTCAACGAGACGGACCCTTAAGAAAATAGCTAATAAGGTAGACAATCACAATTAGTTTTCCTTGACTTCCAGGCAATTATGCGCTTCAAGTTTTGCGGGGAAGCGGACGCCCCCGATTGGGTGCTAGCCGAGATCAATACCATAAGCAAAATCGTATGGCTCTTTGCTCACTCTCCCCCTTTCCTATATACCGCACGAATTAGCGAGTTCGCATATCATCACAACGAGAGTCTTGAATTTCTAGGTCCAAACGCTGCGCACGAGTACACGTGCTCACCTCCGATATTGTGGCTGGAAGCTCCTTGCGTCCGCGGTTACAATGACTTCTTTTCCCAAGCAATACAACACTGTTGGTAGACGACTTTTCATATCTCAGTGCGCTTTTGCTTCGATTTGGGTTAGCACGGGGTGGCTGCTTCTCACTGTGATGCGCACGCTTTTTCTGCATCTGAGGGGTTGCTTTTGGTTGTTGCACTGCAGTCTTCTGTGCGCGTAAAACTTGTTATTGTGCAAATATTGAATGGTATCATTGACGGAAGCTTGGACTATGAAAAGGTATTGAATCGTTGCCTTCCGGTCAGTTTTTGTAGCGCATCACCGTTCCCTGGGAAGGTTCCACCTCAGAATAAGAACTTCCCCACTAGTATGAAAGGAGCACCACAGCAACGCTTATAACCTATCTTGCGCAAACAACAGTGAAGGCGCTGCCCGTGACCTCTTGCAAGACTTGCGTATCATGCTGTCCCGGTCGGGTGGTGCCTTCGACTCTATTGAACGCTTGGCCCTGTCCACAGCTAACGAAAGTCGGATCATCTTCTAGCCTCGGCAGCTCTGATGTTGAAGCTTCTATCGCCGGCTTGCACTTCATCCTCACGAATGCTGGTCCGCAGAAACCCTCTCAAGCCACTTCCAATTGTGAGGAATGTGAGGAAGGGTCGTCACTGAAGCAGGTTGCATATCAGTGTCGCTATTTGTAAGCACAGGAGCCGAGTCTTCATAAATGATCGATCTTTGAAATTCGACCAGGATTGCTGGGTCCAGTGCATTAAGATCAAGCAAGAAAGTCGCTCCCTTTCTTCTCGAATTTTCTTCAACGCACTCACCTCTGTCGATATGTTGCATATGCCGGACAACAGAGTTCCTGCAGGGACGACTGATAACAAAGTGTTTGCTGTTTTCAGCTAAGAACGACGTGGATGACACCACTCTCGCGAAAGAGCTGCAACAACTGGGTATGCCAAAAGGTGTGAAATTTAAGCTTTGTGTACCGAACTTAGGGGAAGAAACCGTAAGGAAGTGCTAACACGCTGCGCCGCGTGATCATCGCTCGGTAGGACTTTTATCAGCTCAGATTATGCTTCCTGGCTCTCCGCTCTCATCGCCTCCCCCTTGTCACTCGCAGAGCACAGCGATTCCATATGCCGAACTTATGCGAAGGAGAAGGATAGGCTTCAGAAAAAACTACTGAGCTCAAGCCTGAAAATGGTGTGTACTCTCTTTGACACGCTTCCGCTTTCTTTGCGCTGCTTTCACTTCGCTTGCTAGGTGTCCTTCTTCCTGCTAGAGAGGCCCAAACCAAAATTATTTTGCCTTCCGCTCAAAATAGTAGTGAGGCTTGAGTACCTGAAAGCCCAGTAGCCTTTAAACTATGTGTGCTCGTTGTCTCCTATCGTCTCCTATCTCGTGTGGCTGCAACCGCAAAACCCTACGCTTCCACGCTATCTATACAGATTGTATACCTGACCCTCCTCGGCGTTCACAGCCGGGGAAGACTTCGCTCGAAAGTTTCAGCCGGCCCTATTGCTTGCAGCCGCGGCAGGACGTCGCGGGATCCTTCACACTGCCCGTTCGGCGAGTCCAGCTGCTCGTCGTCTCTGTTCATCCGCTTGCAGCGCACGGCTCGTTGTTTATCGAGGCAACACACGCCTTATCGTTGAGCTTGCGCAAGCTGAGCTCCCAATTTCTTGCAAGCCCCGACGAGCACCTGCACCGACACACCCCAAATCCCTGACGATTGGACAGAGCCGGTTTGCTTACGCCGCTTTGCCAGCTGCTGCGCCCAGAAGGACCTGCCGGGTTAGGAAGACTCGATGTGAGCTGTTTTGTTGAGGAAGGGAACCGTGAGAGACTCTGGTGCTGTTGCAGGCATCTGATCAGTCGCCAGAATGGGCCGTGGACTACATTCTGGCCAACCAAAATCAGGTTGGTGTCATTGGTCTCACACAAGAGAAGGCAGCTTTCGCCTTTTAGATAGAGTGCACGTGTTATGTATTAGAGGCTGTTCGACGACGGGTCCTCCTGTGAACGAACAATGTGAGGTTGTGCACCTACAGCACAAAAGATGAGATCGACACAACCCGTCCTTTGCTTGCATACCTTTAGGGCATGGCACTTTATACAAAGAACCTCTCGAAATGTTGACAGTGTAGTTCCGGCCTTCGCTCAGGTTGGTAGCAATATGGCTTGGAAAGAGCATATGCTTCTGGGTTATTTGCTAGTGCAAGTTCGAAAGTGATGCAGGCTATGCTGGTGGGCACACGATTTGTCCGTGTCTGCCTGGCACCGAAACCACTGAATCTCCCTTGCTGCTACCAGGAATCAAGTGCTGTTGCACACGTAGCACTAAAGACGACCGAAACAGGGCAGCCGATAACGGTCGCTCTTACAGAAGAGAAGTTGAAACTGCTTCTGCACGAGTTGAAAACAGCAAGAGCTCTCATGGACGAGGTCTAGAAAAACAGTGTGATGGCACAGCAGTTCTGAAGAAAAATACATATTGAGTTTTGCTGCTTGGCGAGGACACATACGCAGTGTTGTCACCGTGAAGTGTTTATTCAAACAGGGACCTCGGATGGGAGAGGCTGGGAAGAGTAGTATGGGCACATCACATGGGAATATAGCAGGGAGGTCACTCAGAATCAGCTTTGTGACAACTTTTAGTTTATTGTGCACCTTCAAACGGTGCAAGAGGGAGGACTCAGAAGAAATTGGCATATTTCGCAAGCACTCAAGTATGTCTTTCGACAATACAGGCCTCTCACATCCCTAGTTATTCTAGGTAATGTAATCAGCAGCTTCTCTACTATTTTCATAAAGAAGCTATTATTTCACCCCGAGGTTAGGTTAATTTGTTTTTAGGTTTCCGTAGTTTAGGTTTGGACATCATCAAATTCTTTGTGAAAAGAATTGCTGAAGACAATCAGATCTCCATTTAAACTTACAGATATAAACACGAACATAGTCAGCAAAAGTAATATCAGGGAATTTTTGGCCCTATGTTTATGAAAGTACCATGTTAGATAAAATCATGCCACAAAACTTAGCATTCGCAGCAGTGAGTGCCGTATAAAACAAAATACATAGGAAGTTGCAAAAGTCTTTGTAAGGGTAAGATGTTTGTATCTTAATTTCTTTGAAAATCTATAATGTCAGGACGGTACATTGCACAAATCTACGTAGGCAAGCGCAAAACGAAATTTATTTATTTGGAAATAGAAAAGTGGTCGCTCAGGAATACTTTTCATTTTGCATTCTGGGTAATTCTTTTATGTGCATGTGACACACGATGACATTTTCCGAAGAATGAATTTTCCAAAAAAATGAAATCACACGCGTGTCGCTGTCGGAAAATATGGCTCTCGCTGTCGCTCGGATGGAGGTGCAATAGTTTACGCCTGTGAAGCGCTTAAGTATGTGAAAAGCGCTTCTCGCACGCATACCCCCTGCTGTTGTTAATTCAAATTCATTACGTAAACAAATTTTCGCACGTTCGTAACTGAAATATATGTATTCCTAACACGAATACCTATATTTTGAGCTCTTGATTGAGCCATTCCGTGACCGCATCAGCTTCGTTTGCAGTCGCGACTGTAAGCTAAGTCGATGCGGTTTACGATGGGGTCGACCCAAGGCATGAAAAGCTTGTCAGCGGAGGGTTTTCGTGCGTATCAGCGCACGAAACTTGGCAATAATATTACTGATAGTAATATTGGTGCACCCTTTCAAGCGCAAGGATTGTGCTAAAGTATACTCGAAACGAGCGCATCATAACAAAACGCATTTTGAGTTTTGATTTTGATGTACCCAAACCAAAAACTGCCAAACAACCAAGGCCTTCCCGTGCGTTCTAGCATACGAGGCTTCGCATAAATGTTGCCAGGGCATATGTATCCTGAAGTGGACCAACGCACAAGGACTAAAACAACTTGTGCGCCAAACGGCCAATTGATTTCTTCGACAGATTTATAGGTTATTTTCTTACTCATATTCTGCCGAAGAAATCAATTGGGCGTTTTGCGCAGAAGTTGCTTCAGTCCTTGTGCATTGGGTCACTTTAAGATATATATCTTGTCAATATTTATGCCAAGTTTCGTGCGCTAGAACGCATGGGAAGGCCTTGGCTGTTTGGCAGTTTTGTGTTTGGGTGCATCAAAGCCCAAACCCAATAAATCTGCCAAAGAAATAAATCTTTCGTTTCGCTCACAGCTGATCTTACACCTTGCACTTCGAGGAGGTAAGAGACACATATCTTATCAATATCTATTCAAGGTATCGGGCTCTAGAACGCACGAGAACCTCTGAAACCTTTGGCTGTTTTGGGTTTGGGCACATTCGAACCCAAACCCAAAACGCACGATGTCGACATACAATTACGTACTTTGCGAAAGCTTGTCCTTAGACCTTGTGCGTCAAAAGGTGGGCTGATGTTACTGTTAGTAATATCAGTTCCAAGTCTCGTGCGTTAGAATGCACGAGAACCTTATTGCAGTGTAGGATTTCATGCTTTGGGTGTAAAATATATGAAGCCATACAACCAGCTTAGCGTGCAGGCGGCACTGCAAACTGAGTTGATGCGGCTGCTGACGGGCTCAATCAAGCGTTTGACTAAAAAAATAGGTATCCATGTTAGGAATACATATTCGTCAGTTACGAACGTGGGGGAAATTTGTTTACTAGATGTAATTCAAGTGACAGTGCGTGGGGATATGCATGCAGTTGAGCGTCCAACGCTTCGTTTTCGCACCTAAGAGCGCTTTTTAACCTGAAATCTTGCAGAAGTGTCACTGTGCCACGCGTGCTTTACGTTCGATCGGTTCGGTGATAAGTACTCCTCGTTGGATCGCATTCTCAAATTCGGATTTCTGAAATCTGAATTTAATCATTTTTAAATTTTTGCGTGTCGATCGGATGCGGCTGTCCTGTGGTCTTAGGTCTGATGGTGCTGGTCAGTGTCTCTCGTCTGAACAAAAATGGTCTCTGAAAAACATGATATTCATTCTTTGGAAAATGGCATCGTGTGTGACATGCACACAAATAAAGTATTCCCCAGAATGTAAAATGAAAAGTATTCCCGAGCGACCACTTTTCTATTCCCAAATAATTACACAGCCAGCGCAAAACGCCTGGGCACTTCCGCGGCGCCACAGTTCAGAAAGAAATTGTCGCCATCGTCGCCAATCGCGAGTTCGTGACTGTCGCGATGTTATCGCACGACTGCGAGTCGGTAGCGACGGCGATGAGCCGACGATCGACGGCGACGACGGCGACATCATTTAATGTTTAATTGCATCATCCCCAAATTTTGAAAATCGTACTGACGGCAATATAACACGAGAATAATACCACAACGGGAATTAACTTTGAACATACGAAGTGTTTCCACTTATTGATGTATTTTGTCGCAAACGCGTGTGTATGATGGTACGAATATTCTCGGAATCGAGCAACCTTAACACTCGCGGCTGGTCATAAGTTCGTCATTAACATTCACTGGTGCCGGTAACTGTTCAAGCAATTCTCAACACAGCACAAGATCGTAGAGCTACAAAATTTTTAAAATTCTGATATTCTGAGATCGAACGCTAAGCTCTTTCATGCAAGCCCAGATTTCCAACATCCCCCATCTGTAGCTGCTGCGTGCAGTAGCACAGACTCAAATATGGGCTTGTTCAGCATACTGGGTCGTATCACCATCTGCCATGAACTTGCCCAAACTGAAAGTGAACATACCAATGCCTTCACCTTCTCCACCCTGTAACATCCTGGCTCTGACCAGCGGATTCTTGAACACCAAGACCCACATACACCTGCGGCCAATAGGTCCATGTTCCAGATGCCCAATCACATGCAAGCGTCCCGTCTGACTCAATCGTCTGAAGTACGCAGCCCTGCTCTCGGTCATGTCTGTCAAGTAGTAAGATGGAACGTGGACACATGCCACCACACGACTGGCCATCACTGCCAATGGAAACGCGATATCCAGCGCTGCAAACCAAGGTGAAGTCACCACTGCGTCACAGACACCATACTTCTCCTTCCATATGCGATAGTTACCTGGCTGAAGTGCGTCATGCGCCTCAGACCAACCCAACTGAGAGTTCCAGTCATTATTCATAAATCTCAACTGCGGCCATTGCTCCACCATCACCTCACTGATGACCCCAGTACCTGCCCATGGGTCCCACACGCCATCGACGGACTTCCAGTCCACCTCTGTCGCCAAACGCCTCACCTCGGAGGGCACTGTGATGACCAGCTCAAGCCCCCACTGCAGTGCGCTAGCTTCTCTCACCTGAGCCTTGGTCATGTGTCTCAATTCTCCTCGCTTTTCAACTTCTTCTTCAGCCAACGCAGGCACAAGAGGTGCATCCCTCAGCTGCCTTGCCATTGCCTTCTGTTCCCGATATTTCTTGCTCAGCACCGTGCGATGCCCCTCATTCCAGTGCCCTGGCATGAAGATCTGCACGGCCTCAGAGATCTTGTCCTGTCTGCCCCAATCAATCTGATCTGGCATGTGAAGAAACATGTCCTCCTCATCCAACAGCATGTCCCTGGACGAGACGGCATGCCATGGCTGCGACTTACCTCCCTTCACCACACGACGAGGACCCACGTCTGCTGGAAGCAGGCGCATGTCCGAGGACAGTTTCTCGTTCAGCTGTTGTTCTTTAATTCCCAATCGGTCCTCCAGGGCCCAAGAGCTCTTAGGCGCCCTCGCAGGGGACTGAGACAGATGATGCGCCCGTGGTGGACTCGGAGGCGTAGGAGGCGGGCCTCCCGGGGAACGTGATCGGGCATCACGTGAGACACGGATCGAGTTTGCCCATGAGCCAACGTTGCTCGCAGCAGGCGACGCAGGGGGCGACCCCCCTCGAGAAGGGCTATCAGCAGGATTCGACGGCCAAGCTGCGGTGGCGCAAACGAGTCGAGGTGACAACTCATGAGGATTGTTTACTGGCCCAATGTCGCTGGATTGCGGCGACGGCGTTGGGCGATGCGCGATGCTTAACATGCGCGGCGGTGAGCTGCTGATGGACCTGACACGAGACGGTCCTGCGGCAGCGCGAGATGGGCCAGCAGCAGCCTCGGAGATGGTCCTGCGGCAGCCTGAGATGGTCCTGCCCCTGCGGCAGGAGCGGGTGGCTGCGTAGGGGCTCGCTTCGTGAGCCTTGTGTTGACCATGTCGTTGGGCGGTGGTGGCCTGCGCACTGCATCTGCATCGAGCGCATCGTAGCCCTGCTGCCTGGTGTTGACTGACTTGAGCATCTTCCTCATCTCCCCCAGGCGCACGTACTCCTGGGCAGCGGCATTCTCGGAGAACACCCTGCCAGGCCCCCCAAGACCATCCCCCACTGGGTAGTACTTGGTGTTGGAACCCAGCGAGACGAGCTCTAGAGGTGGTCCCTTGCTGCCATGTCGATCATATCGCCGGAGTATGCCATCCGAGAGGGACTCCATGTCCACTGGGCAGAGGTACCTGAGCAGCTGGTATGTCCAGACACCAGTGCTCTCATACCAGTGAGGGAGTTGGAGCTCGTCCAGCAACTCCTCACTATTGTACACGAGCGCATGATGACCCAACGTGCAGCGCATCAAATCGAGGTACTGCGTGGCTGCGCTCGGTTGGACACAGAGGACGCGCTCCTTCAGGTCCCACATAAGGGTGCCAGTGACCTCACCACTGGGGTACTTGAACAACGCCTGGAGCGTGTCCTGCAGTCTCTGGATCGGGTTGAGGTCGAGACGCGATCTGCCTCTCTCCCTAGGCTTGACGACATCCTGCTTGCTGGCAGAGGACGGCACGTGCGTCATGTAGCTGCCATCAAGCACCCAGCGGTCCTTTTCCTCGTCGTGATCCAGCTTCTGGTCCACGTGCAGCCAGTTAGGGGGCATCAGCTGGTCCACCGTCACCCACTTCTGCTCGATACAGCGGGTGAATTCCACGCAGACATGATCTTGGGAAGGTCTGGTCGGCATGTCCTGGGCTGGGTCCTGAAGGATGCGGCAGAGACGCGCGACATGGTGCCGGTCCACGTACAGTCTCTGATCCGCCCAGTTGTAGTCGAGAGGGGCATCCAGAGACGGACGATCCCCAGCAACCTGGTCCTCAGTGACCCACCTCGCGTGTCCACCCTTCCAGGGGTTCGGCTCTTCGTAAAATTGTTCGAGCATGCGCTCCGATGCTGCCTGTACGGCGGGCGCCAGAGACGCCAGGTCACTCCTTCGGCCACCTTCAAGGGGACACGTCCGATGGCGACACCTTTCCTCGAGCTCCGCTCGCGTGATGGCTCGGGGTCGTGGGCGCTCAGCAGGAGGTCTTGGCGAAGGCGCTGGTGACCCCAATGGTGACTCGTCATTGTCATCGATGTGTTCAAGCTGAATCCCAGAAGCAGCAAATCTCTCCTCCCTTGTGCTCAGAGGTGGGTGCTTTAGCCACTCACACTCCATTCCCTGTCCAAAGATTTCCGACTTCAGACACACCACTGGGTCCACCCGCCTGGGCAGGTGGGGACGCCTGTGTGGCGTCATGTCAACCAACGGAAGCACCACCTGAGCATCCATGCCCAAAATCGTTGGCGCATGTGACACGGCCACGCCACTTCCAAGCTTGATGTCGATCATCAAGGAGTTCTTCAGCGCCCCGGTGCCTATCAGCAGATCCCAAGAATTCTCGGGCTCGAAGGTCACGAAGGCGTACAACCGGTGAAGCGTCATGTGCGGTGTGCCCGCAGCCAGTATGACGTCCACATAGCAGTAATGCGTGAACTTCGTAGGGCTGTTGTCACACCTGGTGACCTTGGCGTCGGTGCTGGCCTCGTACACCGTGAGGCCCAGCCGCCTCACGACCGCGATGGAGATGATGTTGCAGTTGGCGCCGGTGTCCATGAGGATTGCCCGATACAACATAAGCTCACCACCAGACGACACCAACGCCAGACCCTCATGCAGGGTGGCATTCTGCAACTTGCAGATGGGCTGCACCTGAGTCATCAGCAACACCTGCTCGTCGGTCAGGTGCTGCTTCATCTTTGCCCTCAGCACGTCGTAGGCGCGGGTCTTGATAGTGCCAGCTCGTACATGTCCATGGTCGCTGAAGTCAACCACCCCCAGGTCGTTCACACAGGCAGCGGCTGCACACCGGGCGGCGGCACTGTCGACCACGCCGTCGGGCATCTCGTCCAGCGGCACCTCCTCGATCGTGCGGTGTTCTGCACTATCTGCTCCCTCTCTTACCCCCTGCACCACTGTGGCGTGCGCGTCCTCAAGTTCATGCTCGTTGACCTCGGTGGGTTGCTCTGTCGCATTATTCGGATCGTTGCCCATGAGCTCCTCCAGCGCCAGGAGGTTCTCGATGTCCTTTGGGAGGTCGATGGCGTGCTGGGATATCAAGATGGCCGCAATCTGCGAGCAAGTGCGCACGGAACTGCGAAGGTTGGACGCCAGCAGGTGAAATTTCCTGCTGAGGACGTTGGGAGGAACGGCTCTGGGCACCTGAGCGGCCTTGTCGAACTCCTCCGGCGTCTTGACTTGGAAGCTCTGCATCTTCTGAGTCTTGCCCAGGGCGACTGCGGCCCTGGCCTGGAGACCTGGTGCGTGACTGATGCCAACATCATGACTATCTTCCAGCCCATCATCAGCAGGGCAGTCCCTCTCATCCTCCTCATACTCAGCCTGCTGGTTGAAGTTGGAGTTGTACTCAGTCTCAGCATCGCTGTCCTCTGACTGGGCCTGTGCATTGGCGCCCTTGTCCCCCTTTGGAGGTGTCCCTGTCTGAAGGCCTGTCAACTCTGCAGCGAGCTTCTCCTTGACCTCAGCGCTGGCCGCCACCTGCTGCTGCTGCTGCTGCGGTTGCTTCTGCTTGGCCTCTGGCAGCTTAAGCCACTCCTTCGTGGTGATCCCCATCTTGTGGTTGTCGAAGCGGTGCGCGATGTTGTAAGCACGCATCTGGGCATTCTTGACCTCATTCGTGACATGACATGACATGACATGACATGACATGACATGACATGTATGACAGGTATGCCATGTATGACACATATGTCATCGGTCATATCCCTGACAGAAAACGACTTTTCAGGCCTTGAAAACGACACCCGGGGCTCGGAATGCATTCAGGGCACTTCATTGCAAGTTATACTGACCCTATACACATCTTATCCATTATTAAGTGTACTCAGGCAAGTGACGGGCATTCCTCCCAAGTAGACAACCCTCCGGAAGGGTATTCAACCTATAATTGCCGCTTAACACCGCTACTCAGCCCCCCTTGCTTTCCACGGTGTGTGGCTAAGGATTGAATCAAGAAAGTTGCCTCCTTGCTTGGAATGCCCATGGCCCGCCAGGGACTCCGCCGCACGTTGGTCGTGTAACAGTAGCCAGTTGACGACTGGGGCGTAGAAAACCGGGTCGAGGGACTTGATGAAGAGGGACTTGACCTCCATGTCGTCGAGAGTGCTTTTCCGCCGAGCGGACCGGAGAGCGGCGTTGAAGGCGGCGATAGCCCCCGACGGGTCGAACTGGTTGATCTTGATGACCAGAAGGTCCGCGGTGCCCTGGAAGGGGCCGCCGGAATCCAGGAGCATTCTGGCGATCTCCATCAACACCCGTTTCCCATCGAACAGGTGTGCCTCCGCCGAAGACTCCATCCAGTCTGCTGCGGGTGACACCGGAGCAACGATGAATTCCAGTGTCGAAAATAAGAGCTTGTTCGCCTCAGCGCGTACGGGCAGGGTGGCATCATCCAGGTCGAACAAAGATGAGAACGCGGACTCCTCAGTGACGAAAATGTCCCGTAATAATGCCAGCACAAGACGGGCGAAAACGGAGCCGACGTTCACCTCCGTACCATCGAAACGCCCATGTTTGTCGTCGTACACCTTCTTGATGACGAGCTTGGCGGCGCGCTCGTCGAAGGATTCTTTCGCCAGACGTTTGACCGCGTCGAGGAACAGTGCCCCTGCCGATTGGGCAGTCGGTGTAGCCGTAACCGTAGGAGTGGCTGGCGTGGTTGCATGTCGAGCTGCGGCATCGTCGAAAATTGTAACTAGTGAGCGGCGTGCGGCCGCAGTGTGCGACCTCGTAGAAGTACCCATAGTGAAATGACTGCAGAGATAGGGTGAGGTGGAAAACGCGAGTTGAGGCTAACGGCGTGGGCGACGGCTAGCGAGTTGCGGCGGGTCGTCGAGGACAATCAGGGAAACAGCAAATTGCACGCGGCCGTGTGGGACGAAAGGACGTGATCAATGTCGGACGGTGTTCTAGAGACCAGAAACAACAAAATCCAGCCCAACGATACTGCACGGAAAAATAAGCTGTCGTCAGCGCCACCCAATCATGTCCAATCAACCGCGCGTCCGTAACTGAGTGAGCCATACCGCCCGTACCGAAAGCCACTCTAACGCGGGTCCCTCACCCCATCTCAAGCGTCGGTGCTTAGCCAATCATGGCCAAAGTCGCAGTGTAAAATTAAGCGTGCGTGGTACCAAACCTGCTGAATATATCAGCTTGACTGTATATTCGGTGTGCGGTAATCAGAATAGATAAAACGGATGAGGAGAATACCGAGTCTTCCCGTTATATGTTCGGGGTCTAGGGTTCCGGGACCGGTGACAGTCATACACCCTAACTATAGGAGTGACAGTCGGGGCGTCACTTCCAGCAAGGATGCCACCACAGTCCCCAGGATTGACCCTCATCAGTACCTCCATGCCTGTCTGGGCCACTACTCACACCAGTACATTGCTCACCTCTTCTCACAGGGGCTTCAGTTTGCAGTACCCAGACGACACCTCTCCATGAAGACACTCACTATCCTGTCAGGCTGCGGGTGTGCTCATTGCAACACCTGGAATGCCAAACGCCCAGGACCCTTTAATGTATTTGACAGAGCCAACCGCAGACCGCCTCCGGCTTTGCCAGCCAACCACCGGCCTGTCAAATGGGAACAGTCCAAGCCATTCCAGCACATATTTGCTGACATTTGGGGCCCATGCAAACCCCCTGGCTACGACGAGTCAGTCTTCATCAGTGCCTTTAAGTGCCCCATCACTAAAAAGGCCTTCGGATTTGCCTCGCCTTCTAAAGGAGGCCAACACTTCCACCTCCAGTCTGTCCTTGATGACATTCAGTCCCACGGCTTCACACCAGAGACCATCACTTTCCACACAGACTGTGCCACAGAGTACGCATCGGAGGAGATGAAGACACTGCTCCGAAAGTACCGCATGCGTCACGAGACCGGTCCGCCATACATGCACGAGTTCCAGGCTCAGATTGAGGTGCTCTGGAGAGACATGCAGACGATCATGAACAACACCATGCGAACATATGATGCCCCGCTGTACTCATGGCCTCTTGCTGCACTCCATGCCATTAACACAGTCCTCAATGTTATGCCTAACAAGCACATTGGAATGGACACACCTCATCTCAGATACACCGGCCGTCACTTCGACTACACCGAGCTCCGGCCCTTCTGGTCCGAGTGCAATGTCTGGCAGGACCCCGCACAGCGCTCTAAGGCAGGAGCTAAAGCTGACACTTCGGCTAAGCTCCAGCCTAAGAGCAGCCATACCGCTATGTCGGGAATCTCACACCAGGCAACTATCTTTGCTTGACACAGTGAAAGGAAAACTCAAGGCTCTCTCTAGGCCTACGTTTGTCACTGACCCTGCTCTCATGGCTAAGACACTTGCCAACACGCACAACACTCTGGTTGATCCCGCCTCCACAGCTATCTTCACAAAGAAGCTGTACCCCATCCGACGCCCCACAGCCCTCTCCTCCCCCGACATCCTCGAGCTTGCATGCAGCACCCACGAGTCAGAGACCTTTGCCTATGTCAAGGTCCAGTGTGCTAAACTCAGACATCCAGTCTGGGTAAAGCTCATACACCTATCTCCAGCTGGCCAAGAGCCACTATGCCACTCTCATCAGCTTCCTCAAGCACAGAAGGACATGGGGCACCTAATGTCTTTTACCCGTGTTTTGCTATGTGCTCGGCTAGGCCAGCCGACAGGCAAAAGTATCACCCTGCAATCATCGTGTCTGTAGACCATAAGCCTCAGGTCCAGCACAGATACCAGGTGTACTTCGACTCTGCTGACTCACACTCCACCCAGTATGCAGACACCGATGCTGCCATCATCTCCCCAGACCAGAAGGCCATGCTCCTTGCCCTCAGAGACGCAGACTCAGACCCCGCAGACTTCCCGAGTGATGCCTTCATGGACGAGCCAGACCCTGCTACATACAGACAGGCTCGGCTCAGCCCTAATTGGAGACAGTGGCACAAAGCCATTCAGTCAGAGATTGACGGCATACTTCAGCCAGACAGGGCCGATCCAGTCACCGCCTTCCCCCCAGGCTCCACCGTCCTCCCCAGTAAGTTTGTCTTTAAGCTCAAGAAGCTGACAGACGGCTCCCTTGACAAGTTCAAGGCCAGATGCACCACCAGAGGAGACATGGACCGCACCTTCTATGAGGAGGCGGAGACCTTTGCCCCTACACCTCAGCTCACCACCTTCAGACTCCTCCTAGCGCTCTGCCTGACACACAGACTCATGCCGTACCACTATGATGTCTCTCAGGCTTTCCTCCAGGCTCTAATACCCGAGGATGAGCGGTACTATGTCAGGTTTCCGAAGGGGTATGTCCATCCCCTAGGATATGTAGGTGCCGATATGAAGAAGGCACTCTACGGACATCGGACCTCAGGCAGACTTTGGTCAGAGACCGCACACAGGTTCATGACAGACCGCTACCCTACACACAGCAGGTCCACATATGACGAGTGCCTGTACATCGGCTGGATTGACGGTCAGCTCTGCATAGTCCTCATCTACGTTGATGACTTCATTGTGGCGTGTGCCGATGAGCGGTCCCGACTCCCGAGCCCGATTTCACACTGGCATCATGTCCACATTCCAGGCCACCTACTCTGGTGTCCTCAACCAGTTCCTCCAGCTCAAGGTTGATGTCCAGATCGAGACACTTCCTACAAGAGAGTCATACCCGACCAGGATTGAGCTTTCACACGAGCGGAGCATCACTGATCTGTGTGCTAAGTTCAGCATAGACACGGATAAGCAGGCACCTCGATCACCGATGACAAAGGGTCTCTCCCTCCCCATTCCCCCACCCGATGCCATTGACAGGTCCATTGAGACACCCCTCATGGCTACTGCCCGACGGTCCGGTCCTATGACAAGGACCGTAGTGAATTCGGGCTAGCAAGTGCGTTTTTTAGATATACTTGATATATGAGTGCTCGGGCATCATTTTTAGGTGTCAAAGAATTCATCTTGAACGTGGTTTGGGCGGTATACTCGATTTGGGCATGTGGGGAGATGGTGGAACTAGTGGGGGTAGCATCGCTTGAGATTAATTAAAATGACCGGTCCTATCACAAGGACCGGAAAGGGCGGAGCTTCGTTCACTCGCCAAATGGTTTTAGAATGCGTATAGCGCCCAAACCTAACATATTTGGGACATGTTTATGATATATATCATGAGCGCTACCTTGGAAACCCATAAGAAGCCCACAAATATAGCTCACTAAGTCCACACATAGAAGAAATATGAGAATTCCTGAAAATCGGTGATAAAAAAACCCGCACCTCTTTAACTTTGGCGATGCATACAAGTCATATCAGCCCGTCTTTCAGTTATGTAAAGCATTCAAAAATTCAGTATATATATCTGGAATAAGACTTTTACGTGCAGGATGAAAATTCTAGTATATCCTCACTCGTATTTGCACATCAAGGGCAGATTCCCTTCCTAGAAATAAGGTGTGAAATTTAGCAAAAAGATAGGGTTTCAACCCCAAACCCAAACTTCAAGGTGTATATATGAACCAATATGTATCGAAACCGTGCACAATCTTTTGCGCATGATTGGATATTATGTTAGGGTTCAAATTGGTAGGTTGACAATCTTGTCAGACGCCAACTTTGATTGGATAAAAATTATGAAAAGATAAGAGGTATTTATCACCGTCCTTCAAGAGTTGCAACGCAAAAATGGTAGGGTGCCTTGTGCTGGACTTCGGGTTTAGGCTTAGTTATTATGGGCTCTGACTAGCCCCTAGCCTGACCCTGCTTCCGTCTCGTGTCCGTGACATCCTAGCACTGTACTGTACAGTAGTACAGTACAGTAGTACAGTCATCGTTTCACTGTCTGGGTTTCCGAGAGCATAAAGCTTCGGCCAGACACAAGTTATATGATTATCAGTTTGTTTCCTAGCGAGCTTAGCCGGACAGCGTATCTGTCTTCCTCGCAGGTTATAGGCCGCACCGGCTTTCCGGTGATTCTGATGATGGCACAGCGCCTTGCTGTTGCCATGTTCGGCTAAGTAGGACGTAGGAGGGGTTGAGCGCCCACTTGGGCGGTGGTGGATTACTCTTTCAGTATGGCCTTTTGACTTGGCAGTGATGGCGGCACGCATGGTGCTCGCCTTCGCTGCGCAGGAGATCAGTTCGTGACGGATTATTTTTATTTTACGGAAGCATCGTCGCAACAGAGTTAATTTGTTTCGTGCGCCGCTGGCTCCGGCGAGGTCGTTCCACACGTGACTGATTTTGGCCGCTCTCATGGTTTCGCTTACGACCTGTGAATTTTGATCTGTCAACTGAGACTTCTACAGACTATCTGGCCGCTGTAAGCGTTCTTCCACCATCTCCCTGTTTAGCTCAACCTTCTCCCCTGTCTCTCCATCATGGTTATCACAACGAATAGATCGACGCGGTCTCGCGTCCGTAGATTAGAAACGATTTTTGATGACGTCGGTGCGCAGCACGCTGCGACTCCACACACGCCGCAGCTGCCAGCTCCGACCACCGCAGCTGCGAGAGAGATTTTGGACAAATGTAAGCAGTTGGCTCGTGACAGTTTCGACAGGAAAGTTGCAAAAACCGTTGCCACTAAGATTCTAGGCGACAAATCGGAGCGCTTTGCGGGAACAGAAGCGGACGCTGTGGACATTTTTTCGCAATTGATGCATGAGCTCCGCACGCAGTTTGTGCTCCAATCATCGGCGTTTGCTCCCCTGTTTGACTTAACTGACATGGCAGTTGAGGCCAGGCATGAGGCAAATGAGTTGCTGCTCTCGGCTCTGACATTTCTGGCTCGCCCTGGCTCGCCTGCCCGTGACTGGCTTGAGGCCTCTGGGTCCGACGTTCCTGGAGATGGCAAGCGCGCTGCCCTTGAGGTGGTGCGCATGCTCCAGGAACGTTCGGAACCCTTTGACTCTTTTGAGTTGCTGCTGGCGGTCCGCATCCCCAGCAGCAAAGATCCTGACCGTGGCATCCGCGAGTTCAATGGCCTGTTGAGGGACGTTCAGCGTTCCCACAACTTGCCAGAGGACGCGGTGAAACGGCAGTTTCTGAAGGCTCTCGGCGATTCGTGGCTGTACCGTGATTTGGCTAACTCTCTGGCTCGGGCTGACCAGCGGCAGGGCGTGTCTCTCCTGACTATTCAGGCTCGTGTGCGGGAGCAGTTCCGCCACGGCCTGAAAGTCTCTGACGCCCCTGTCTCTGCTCTGTCATTCGGCGATGGCGCGTCTGACCTGGCTGCGGCGTTGTCCAGCCTGCAGAAGCAGCTGGAGCGCATGCAACAGGACATTCGTGACCTGAAGCGGCAGAAGCGGGAAGGGCCTCCGCCTGCGGGCAAGCACCTTACCCGCTCTGCTGCCAAGCATCATCGTGCTGGTGTTAAACCGCTTGGCACCGCTCCTCATGTCTCATTTGACAAGAAGAGTGGTGCCTTCGTGCCCCACTGCCAGAATGCGGTGTGTGCGCAAAGTGGTTTGAAGCACTGGCATGCTGAATGCCCCAACGGCGGTCGTCACTCTGCCCACTATTGTAGTGCGGTTGAGGACTTCGAGACTGACTGCCTGGCTGTTCGTTTCCAGCGTTTCTATGACGCGGGGGATGAGCACGCCTTCGAGTCGCTCTGCACGATGGAGGGTCGCCCGGAGGTGTGCGAGCTGTCGGCGCATTCTTTTGTGACGGCTGAGCCCACGTCTCTGCGGCACTTTCAGGATGCGGCGGCTTCCGCTCAGGATGCGGCGGCTGACGATGACGGCGTGGCTCACTTTCCTCTAGCCACATTCCACTCGGGTGCACGGGGTTCGATTCCGCCACCGCCTGCGGTTCGGGATCCCTCTGCACTCGTGGCTGGTGGTGTGCCTACGGCTCATGACCCACCAGTGGCTGTCCCTGGCTCTCTCGGCTTGCCTGGTTCTGTCCCATCGCTCCAGCTTGGCGACTCTGCACCGGCTCCGCTGTTTGCTGGCATGACGATTGAGGCTTCTGACATTGGCTCTGAGGTCTCTGACAACGACCAAGGCTCTGACAATGACTCTGACGGCGGGCAGCAAGTGGCTTTTGACTCCTTCGGCACTCTTGAGCATGACTCTGACAGGGGAGCATCGCCACTAGCAGCTCCGATGTACCGTCCACGGGCGCCGCCGAGTTTTCTCCGGTGTGCATTAATGTCCTCGATGCTCTGTTGTTCTCTACTGGCCAGTGCTACGGCATCTCTGGTTGCCGTGGGCGGTGGTGACAGGGGCCTGGTTGAGCCCGGAGTCACCGTCCATCGGTCTACTGGAGATCTCTTTGCTTCGGATCCGCCACTTGGCTCTCTGGACATCCGTGATTGGCCGCCTGACGATCGAGTTCTTTTATCTCTTTCTTCAATGTTCAAACCACCATGGGGATCTGCTTGTATGGGTTCTTCAGTTGATTTACTTTCTGCTGTGGAACCGCCTTGCCCACTTGGGCCTGGTGGTGCTCAATTTCAGAAAGACAGTTTACAATTCACTTCGGGATTACTCTGTGCTTACATCCCAACCGCTGAACTCAGCTCTGCTGACCAGCTTCAAAGTGGCTGAGTTTCTTGCAATCATCCTGGCAGCTTGATTAGCTTTAGCCCAGTAGTGGGATGACCGGGTCAAGACCCCGGCACCCAGCTAGAAGTGATCGGTTTCCACCGAGTTGCACGTAGGTGTTTGTTTATTATCACGTGGCTGTATACCCTGTACCTGCCTTGCTAGGTAGTCACACCCACGGGTGGTGTGCTGGACTTCGGGTTTAGGCTTAGTTATTATGGGCTCTGACTAGCCCCTAGCCTGACCCTGCTTCCGTCTCGTGTCCGTGACATCCTAGCACTGTACTGTACAGTAGTACAGTACAGTAGTACAGTCATCGTTTCACTGTCTGGGTTTCCGAGAGCATAAAGCTTCGGCCAGACACAAGTTATATGATCATCAGTTTGTTTCCTAGCGAGCTTAGCCGGACAGCGTATCTGTCTTCCTCGCACCTTGTACAAATGCATTGGATATATGCATTATATGACGATATAAGGTACGTGGCGCATATTGGCACTAAGTTTAGGTCCTAAGGGTACTACGATACGGAAGATGATAAGGTCTCCGACCGTCAAGAGAACGCCCAAAAAAATTCCCGAAGCTCCGGTCCTTGTGATAGGACCGGACGCGATTTCCGGTCCTATCACAAGGACCGTCGGGCAGTAACCACTCAGATCCTTGATCTACTCTCTGCTCTGGTTAGCCAGGACAGTCAGACCCGACATATACTACCACGTCACGTATCTGGCTCAGTTCTGCCACCAGCCCACAGTTGAGGCCCTCACCGCTGCCAAGCGGGTCCTTCACTATGCCTACTCCACCAGAGACTACACACTTGCTATGGCTACTGACTCTACAACACCCCAGCTCACAGTGTTCTGTGCGACTCAGACCATGCCGGCGAGACACTGCCACACGGAACTCAATTTCCGGCTACTGTCTCTACTTTCACGGTATGCTCATTGACTGGTGGTCAAAGAAGCAGAAGTCATGCACTGCCCTTCACTCTACAGAGGCAGAGTATGTTGCCATGTCAGAAGCCTGCACCTCCGCCCTGGCCATCTACAACACACTGACAGAGTTCTTTCCCTCAGCTGAGCCCATCACCATCAATGTAGATAACTCAGCAGTTCAGACTTTGGTCACTCAGCGGGCACTCTCTACTAAGCTCAAACACATTGCGGTTCGGTACCACGCGGTTAGGAACTGGTGCCAGGGGCCCCTAAGGAAGTTTATCCCGGTCTGGATTCCGACCGATGACAATCAGGTTGACATTTTCACTAAAGCCCTTCCTACCACAAAACACGGGGTTCCCATTATCGACAAGTTCACTGCCCGCATCTTGGATATTAAGGACCGGGGTGTTAAGCTGAAGGAGCGACTACGAGCAGCTGCAGCACAAAAACTACATGCCCAGCAACAACAACTACAACAACAACAACGACAGGACGAGATTGTCTTAGCATCACTGCAACGGCAGAACTTGATAGGGTGACAGGAGGCGAGGGAAGGTGGGCCTCTGCGAGCATGTCTATTTCTAAAGACCCGGAGGCACCAGTAGGACCAGTTCTTGCCAATGCAAATGCTTGTATCTCTGCTTGCTCCGTCTCCGAGTATATTGATATTGCTTGTTTTTCATTCTCATGCCACTGCCACCCACATCCACAGAATGTGGTGGTGTCACGGGGGACTAGATATCCAGTACTGTCCCCTGTATGGCATTCCTCGATGCATGTGACAGATGACTGCATTATTCGGCTCGAGACCGCGAGTCACAACGATAGAGACCGCGAGCCACGTGTTAGAGTACTTGAGTACTGGAATATCCAAGTTCACAGATAATAGTGTGTGCTGTGAAACTGATATAGATAAACTCTCATAAGAAATAAACCCTAAGCTAGATATACCCGGAACGGTCACGGAGTCAGGATTCACGGCCATGAATCTGAAATTCCCGGCCGTGAATTCCGAGGAGCGGTCTCGAGTCTAACTACATGTGACACTCGGTGTGTCACAGCACGGGCTTACGGATCAGTCACGGTCCAGTGTTGGCTACCTAGGAATCTGTCATAGGGGCCTGCACCGGGACTCCCGGTCAGGGCTGCCTATACAGATTTCAGCACACCACCCCAGCACTGTGGGTGGTGACTGACAGGTAAGTCAGATAAGTCAAGATAAGTTAGGGTAGGAGCTAGGGTGACAAACCTAACTGCTAATTCAACTGCGCAATTCTGATACACAAATTGAAACCCTCTAGCCGGCACAAGTGCAGAAACATACAGGCATATAGGTCCTGCTAAACTACTGAAAGGCACGGCGCCAGCAAGTCAGATTAACGGATATAAGGAGTCAAAGCAAAAGCCAATTGAAGACCATGTTGAGGTCAAAGCACATCTCAGCACACCACCAGAAGGTGGTGCACTGCCAGAACCAGGAATAAAACTACTCGGGGTCAAAGATCAGAGGAGCACCGCCATCACAATGTCCACCGTAGCATCCCGCAGCACTGCCCTCCAGTGGGTCAGGCGGTAGTAGCACTGCCGCAGCACCCAGGGAGTGCAGGACGGCATCCAGTGTGACAGGGTCCAGCTCGGAGATACCAGAGTAGATGCAGAGATCTCCCCTGCACAGCACAGGCTGCGGTGCAGCCCTACCCGATGCCTGCACAGAGCCAAGGTCATTGGCCGCCGTATAGGCGGCAGCTCCCACTCCCATGATCGAGATCAAAAGAAAGAGAGAGACAAAGTAATGAAACCCCCACGGGCCCGCGTGTGCGGGGAAGCCCCACGGCGGCTTGCCACAACCGTAGGTGCGGGATGCACCACCAGACTGAGGCACGTGGGTCGCGGACTCCGACGCATGATTAGCCGAAATGGCCGGAGTCCGCGGCTTCACGATGAAGCTGCCGTCGGCAAGGTCCTCGTAATCGTCCGTGTCGTAACCCGTGAGGTCAACCTGTCCGACGGCGGCGTGGTTGACGGTCTGAACGAACCCCGCGAACTCACCGTCCGCGTCCGCTGTGGTGGTCACCCGCGCCGACTGCAGTGGCGCGGGTTTCACATCCTCCCTCTGCGAGACAGGCATAGCAGGGGCCGGCACGGCGGATGCCGATGCCGCCGCACCACCTGCCGGAACCTGCTCCTCCGGTGCGGCTACCGCTGCGGCGGGCCCACACACCAGAGCCGAAGCCTCCTGTCCAATGCCGGCAGGAGGCGGGAAGGAAGCATGGGTGTAGTGCACCTGCGGATTGGCTGCGGAGTGAACCTCCGCAGCAAGGTCGTCGAGCCTTTGGAGAATGGACTCACCCTCAGAACTCGGCTGCTGCTCCACGGTGAAGCCGTAGGCGGACACGTCGATGCCGCCCACCGCACCCGCAGAAAGCACCGCAGGCGGCCCATACGCAGCCGCAGCACGCGCGAAAGCCTCTGCGCCATCATCCGCAGCATGCTGGAACACCGCACACATCGCCAACGCGTGCACCCCTTCCGCATCCTCCTCGTCGATAGGGATACAAAATGATGCTGCAGAGTTGGGCGGGTGCTGACGTCCACCCAACGGGCAGTCGCGGTAAAAGTGATATTGCTCACCTTTTCCCGCTTTCTTGCATTTCCCGCAGAAAGGCTTTGCACGTTGCTCGTCGCGGTCGAATCCCACCGGCGGAGCCTTGTGGGTCCCCACACGGAACCCCCGCGGATGCTGCCCCTTCTGCTGCTGCTGTCTCTGCTGAACACGCTCCCGCTGCTGCCGCACCACCGGAGCGGCCTCACCGTGCTGCCCCTGCACGAGCTCCTTGAGCTCCGTGATCTTTTGGAGCAGCGCATCGTACTCACTGCTGGAGAGGTGTGCGGAGACCCCCCCCGCACCAGAAGCTGCCTTCCCCCCGTCCGTCTGCGCCCAAGACTGATAAATCTCGACCACTAAGGAGCGAAGAGAAGCAAGGGACACGTGGGACAGGTCGGCAGCCATGGGATAGCGGACCTTTACCGCCGCGTAAAACACGGGGTCGAGGCGGGTGTAGAGGGATAATTTCCGCGTCGCCTCGGTCGGAGTCCAGTCTGAAGTCCTGTTATCCCGCACCAAACGCTGCTCCTTAGCCAAAATCGGCTGCGGGTCAACGTTTGCGGGATAACGTAAAGCCGCATGCTCCTCCTGCTGCGATTCCCGCAGCGCCACCGGTACAGAGCCCTTGATGATGTCGACAAGAGCACGTCGTCCATCTCGGTCAGTCGAGGAGTCGGTGCCAGTCAGCCAGACATACGCGTTGCTGTGCTTCTCCACCACGAGAGCCAGAACGTCGTACAGCAGTCCATTCACTCTGCTGACCACGGGCACCAGAGGGTCGTCGAGGTCAAAGGAACGCAGCTCCAGACCAGCAGACTGAAACTCCGTGCGTAGCTGCACCACCAGGTCGGACAGGAGGCCAGAGTCGTCCGTACCGCGAAAATGATGCTTCTTGTCACCAAGAATATCCTCACGGATACTCTTGGCCCAAGCCCGATGCAGTCGTGCCTTGTAAATCTCGTCCACCAACTTGGACTGCTCCTGCAAATAACGTCTGACGGCAACGTCCGCGTCCACGTTCGATGCAGGGTTGGGAGTGGGAACCACAGGTGTAGCAGCTGTTGGAGTGTTCCGCACCCCGTCGATGAGCCGCAAGGAGGCGTCTATATCGCTGTCCCTCGTGAGGGATTTCTTAGATCGCGTTGTCATACCCATTCTCAGATAAGCCTGAGGGGAGGCGGTACGCTGCAGCACGTTTGGGTAGGGCCGCGGAGAAAATGCGACGCCACGGACACGGAACGAGCGGTCGGGCCATGCTAGCGAGGGGCGAAGGAAGATGTCGTCGAAGTCAAAGGTGCCTAGGTCACCAGCCCAAAACACGGCAGCAGGCGGGATCAGAGCGAGCAGAGAACCGCGAATATCGAACATTGCGACGACGAAACCCAATCCAAGCCGGCACCCCATAGCTGCGGCCCAAAGTCGCTCACCGCAAGCCGCTCATCTCATAATCTCCACTAATGCCCAAACGCGCAAACGCGCACCACCTCTCCGAGCGGCCGTTTAGCCAATCATGGCCAAACTAGCAAGTGGAATAAAGCGTGGATGGGGCCACGACCTACTGGAATATCCAAGTTCACAGATAATAGTGTGTGCTGTGAAACTGATATAGATAAACTCTCATAAGAAATAAACCCTAAGCTAGATATACCCGGAACGGTCACGGAGTCAGGATTCACGGCCATGAATCTGAAATTCCCGGCCGTGAATTCCCGAGGAGCGGTCTCGAGTCTAACTACATGTGACACTCGGTGTGTCACAGCACGGGCTTACGGATCAGTCACGGTCCAGTGTTGGCTACCTAGGAATCTGTCATAGGGGCCTGCACCGGGACTCCCGGTCAGGGCTGCCTATACAGATTTCAGCATTGAGCATTACCGTAGCCGTACTCATACAACCTTGCAAAGCGCACGTAGCATAAGCTACTTAGACTCTCTTACTCTCATATGTTATATCTTTTATAGTCACATATATCACGGTTCCAGCCTCATATTTTTGCTTACAACGATAGTATTAAAACACCGATATACAGGATATTCTACCCTGTATGTGTTTCAAATTATCTATTACACTTTTTCTTGCCTGCTGACGACTCTGCGCTTTATCCTGCGTTTCTAACACAGTTTTTCCTTCCCACCCGCCCTGGAAAATGGGTTCTCCAACTCAGGCTCCGATCTGACGCTGGGGCGGTGCCTTGTTGTTTCGCCTTACTTTCCGCGCTTTTTCTCGCCATTCCTAACCAACGGGAGCGGATCGGATAAGACGATTGGACGGTCATCCCGTTTGCGGCGAATCCGCATGACCAACAGCATCAGCATCACGCAGTAGCGATTAGGTCATTTGACATTATTTCATATGCGATCTTTGACGTAAGCTGAGCAAAGCTTGTGTTGTTGACATCCGATTGCGACTTGAAATCCTCCTCAACACACTCCATTTCTCATCTTCCGGCCAAGTATTGGCTGTAGATTGAAATAAATATTGAAGTAAATTATAACATCGTACGACAAAGCGAAAATGCTTAGCTGTTAGTAACCGAGTTTTGCTTGTTCGCTTCAACACAAGGAGGTTGCAGCTTAAATGTACAATAAAACGCCAGCACAGGCCACTTTGCGAACATCGCGCATGACTTGTTCGTGCAACTTGTGCTTATCGAGTGTACGCCTGCACTGATACACACGCGACAAGCTATAAAATCTTTCAGAAATTCGGAATCTCTTCTATATGAAGCTGTGGAGGAACTAGTGGGGCACCAACCCACATTTGTTGTCCCCCGCAGACGTATTTTGAAATACTGGGCACGGTTGGACCACTGAATTATTTACCAGGGTTCATACTTCAAATTATGTTGATTGCATTGAAAAGCTGACTTCCAGAACTCTCTCCACAATGCACTGCCGGGCTCAGAGGACTGGAAACTTGCGACACAATAATTTACTGAGGCATCAAGGATGAACCCAAGATCCAGGATATTCCCTGTGCAAGATGATGCACCCAGTTGTGAGACAGAACTGGCTGTCAAGGGCAAAGAGGGGTATGTGTCCCCCGCGCGCGCCTCCTAGTAAAGCAATGCCGCGCCCTGGCTTACTAATTTCGCATCGCAGCTACGCTAGGCGGCAGAAGATGAGCATATCGCATTCTCGCAACCTACAGAAATGGACGCCGGTATCTCCATACTGCATGCAGCTCATGGAATACACTGCTAATGCGAATAACTTTTCTCGCACGAGAAAAATATGCAGCTCGCCTAATCTTCAACTTTCTTGTGGGAGCACAGGCGGGTGAACCCCGAGGATTCTTTCTCATCCAGTCACTCTCTCAATCAGGCACTTACCGCGATGATTGGAGAGGACAAGACGGTGCGCAAAATGATCATTACTGTCGCTTCTTTCTGCTTCCGGGTTTATGATAAGTAAGCCCCTCGTTTTCAGATATTCGTGCGAGCAAATCTAACGCGCAAGGCTCAGAACGCACGCGATACGACTCAGTTGTCGTTGAACATACGCCCCTGTGAAGAGCTTGAAAGCCATCTCGCGTCGCGTTCCTTGGCTGACCAAAAGCTGAGCACTTCAAGCAACTCGCAGTGTGAGTGGGTACTGGTCGAGATGTGTTGCGTGAGCCTGGAGAGTGAGGGGCTGGTCGAGATGTGTTGCGTGAGCCTGGAGAGTGAGGGGCTGGTCGAGATGTGTTGCGTGAGCCTGGAGAGTGAGGGGCTGGTCGAGATATTGTTGCGTGAGCCTGGAGAGTGAGGGGCTGGTCGGATAATGTTGCGTGAGCCTGGAGAGTGAGGGGCTGGTCGAGGATGTGTTGCGTGAGCCTGGAGGTGAGGGGCTGGTCGGATGTGTTGCGTGAGAGCCTGGAGAGTGAGGGGCTGGTCGAGATGTGTTGCGTGAGCCTGGAGAGTGAGGGGCTGGTGCTCGAGGTGTTATGTGGGCGCAAGGGGAATCTGATGCCTGGACCGGTGAGCGAGTTCAGGTGGACGCCGTGCGGAACGGTAAGATACAGACGCGGCCAAGCGCCGAGGATCCAGTGGAAGACGACAACCGCGGCAAGCAGCTGTAAGGCGCAACTTTAGGGCCCCGTCGCTGAGGTCCCCTACGACTCCGCTACTTGGTTCACTCTGCGCAACAAGCAACTCAAAGGAGGAATGCGCGTCTTTGAGATCTCTCTGCGCGTTCTGGAATCTTGCTTGTAGAGCGGCCTGCAGCTGGCCTGCATGCAGCCTCTGCAGGCGGCTTGTGGGGAGCACCTTCAATATCGGGGGCATGTCAGCGAACGCCATAACGCTTGGTTGCGGTTTTGTGTTGCTTCCAGTGGGCCACGAGCCAAGGAGCGTCCTAGACTTTTTAAGCTGGATGGTGGATGCAACTAGGCATGTTTATGCCGCTGCAAATATCCATGTTTGTGCCGCTGAGGTTTCAGGTGAATGGTGGATGCTGCAATACGCAAGATCTACGTTCGTGCGGCTGAGGAAGGCGACTGGGAGGCTGTTTTCAGGTGGCGGATACTGCGCTTCGCCATCTCCAATTCCAAGGAATTGAAGCGCGAGATGCAAATCTCTCGAGCGCTCTTTGGTATGGGCCGACACCTGGCATCTTGACCGCTGTCTGCCCCACCTTTTTCCCGTGTGATGGCAATACAAAGACCAGCGTCATTGCGGGAGAAGTTGTGCTCAACGACAGTATGCACCAGCAACCCATGCATAGAAAGGCTGTGTTCCCGTGGCTCTCAGCTTCACCAAGGTATCTACTGGTGTGGAGGTCGCACGGTGGAGTGCCGGCCTGGCAATAGAGTGTGGGGGCCGCATTTTGGAGGGTGACACTTTTGTGTGCTCCCCACGATCATGACTACGATATCGATGCTGGGTGAGGCTCACTTGTCGGTCGGGCCTCATTTCAAATGCACTCTTAACCGATGATTGCTTTGCTTGTTTAACAAGAGACCTCTATACGTTGTAGCAGAGACAACCGGCAAATGCTGATAAAGTCACACGATACTAAACCTCAATTTCGTTTCAATGCCATCAGGCCATGACACAGATGACAAATGGAACACGGAGGCCCTGAGGGAATTAATAGAGACGCACAAACATCGGCGGTATAACTACGTCGCCAGAGCGCTGTTGTCGGTCCTGCCCCCTGGGTGCCATCGCAGTGAAAGACGTCGACCCACACCCGTGCCCACTGTTTTTGGAAGTCCTGCATCCTCGAGGTTATGCCTGAGAGCCTGTGCCAGCCTTTGCTCCTCCCGACACTCCTCTTATTCGGCCAGGCTTGCAAACCACTAAGACGGCCACGAAAGGAGGCACTCAGTCCTTCCCCTCGTCCCGACAGTCATCTTGGGGCATATATTCTAGGGAGTTGACGAGGGCAGTCGCTGTGGCAAGCGTGTGGCTGCAGGCGGTGGTATATCTTTAGTCCCCAAGCTAGTTTTATTCGCTACTGGGACCTCGCCCAGGTGACCAGCACACACCCATATTTAAGGAACTGCCTTTTGTGTGCCACTAAGATGGCACTCGAGGCAGCCCTTGCAGCACATCGCTGGCCGCAAGGCCAAGGGGAAGCCACATGCATGCAGTGATCGGCCCACACCCGAAGTACCTCCCTTGAGCACGCTGACGGACTGAGTTCTTGCCTGCATGCCCCCCCTGGAATGCTCTGATGGACTGGGTTCTTGCCTCGTGCCCCCTGTGCGCTCACGGACTGGGTTCTTGCCTCGTGCCCCCTGGGAGATGCGCTGATGGACTGGGTTCTCGCCTGCGTGCCCCCTGGGATGCGCTGACGGACTGGGCTCTTGCCTGCGTGCCCCCTCTGGATGCGCTGATGGACTGGGTTCTTGCCTGCGTGCCCCCTGGGAATGCGCTGACGGACTGGGTTCTTGCCTGCGTGCCCCCTGGGATGCGCTGATGGACTGGGTTCTTGCCTGCGTGCCCCCCTGGGATGCGCTGATGTACTGGGTTCTTGCTTGTGTGCCCCCTGGAATGCGCTGACGGACTGGGTTCTTGCCTGCGTGCCCCCTGGAATGCGCTGATGGACTGGGTTTCTTGCCTGCGTGCCCCCTGGAATGCGCTGATGGACTGGGTTCATGCCTGCGTGCCCCCTGGAATGCGCTGATGGACTGGGTTCTTGCCTGCGTGCCCCCTGGGATGCGCTGATGGACTGGGTTCTTGCCTGCGTGCCCCCCTGGAATGCGTTGACGGACTGGGTTCTTGCTTGCGTGCCCCCTGAATGAACTGATGGAATGGGTTCTTGCTTGCGTGCCCCCCTGGAATGCGTTGACGGACTGGGTTCTTGCTTGCGTGCCCCCTGGAATGCGCTGACGGACTGGGTTCTTGCCTGCGTGCCCCCTGGAATGAACTGATGGAATGGGTTCTTGCCTGCGTGCCCCCCTGGAATGCGCCGATGGACTGGGTTCTTGCTTGCGTGCCCCCCTGGAATGCGTTGACGGACTGGGTTCTTGCCTGCGTGCCCCCCCTGGAATGCGCTGATGGAGATGGCACCCTGGCGCATGCGCAGCAGTCAGGAATGGGAGTCCATGGTCACACGAGGATCGTACTCAAACTCCAGCTCGCCATGGATGTCACTGCATCCTTGGCTCCTTGAGCTGGCTGCTTGAGATGTTACCGAAATGGGAACCTTGCAAAACACTGCTGAGATGCGCAATGGGGGGCGCGCACAAGAAATTAACCCCAACATACGTATGCATCTCTTTGCAGGTATTCTTCCTGATTTACGTGGCATTGATGGTGCCTTTAAAGGTGCGCTCAAAGCCTGCATATGTCACCATCCGTACGCGTCACCGCCATGCTACACGCCGCCGCTGTGCCCTTCACCGATATTGCTGCTGTCATGCTGATTGACCATCCTTTTGTCGCGCCCCCAGCGGAAGCATTTCGCGATGCTCCTAGGTTATATACACAACAAATTGAGCGATATGCCACTCAGTATCCAATGGATGCTATCGAATACACTCTGAGTGTCGTCTGCTGCGCTAACTGGATTACTGCGGTTGCAGACGGGATTCGAATATGAGCCGAAAGGCGCCCTGTTCGTCATCGACTTCATGACAGATATCTATTTTACTCTTGATATTTTGATTTGCTTTCTTACGGCATATGAGAACAAGGAACATCAAGTGATCGATGAGCCACTGTCCATTGCACTCCGCTACATCCGTGGCTGGTTCCTCATCGACCTCTGTTCCGTTCTGCCCGTCAACTATATCGTTCTGGGTATCAACGACGACTTGTGGTGTCGCGTCGAGGACGACTGCGAGAACTCTGTGAATGATGCGATCAATGTCGGGTCCTACCTCAAGTTGCTGAAGATGCTGCGGATATCCCGGCTGATCAAGATGGCTCGGCTCATCAAGTTTAGTCATTTACTAGAGCGGTATCAGGTAGCCCTACAGTATGTGCGATGCATCCCTGGCTTTGAATGTTTGCGCTGAAGCTGCGATCCACCGTCATGACGAGACACCATTGCTCGAAGATCAGAGGTGGTGGCGAGGGCAGACTCGTGATATGATGTGCCGGTGTGGTCGCCGCCATCATGCGCTCCCCCATTGTTGTGTCCATCATTGTGCGCTCCCCCGTTGCAGTTGCCGTCATCATATACTTACGTGGCATGGCTGCTGCCATGGATTGGTCCCTGCTGTGGGCTGACCCTAACGTGCGGACCTCCTGCCCGTGAGACGCACAAACTGTTGGGCTGGGTATGTCTGTTGCTGGGCGAAGGGGCATGGCCTGGGGCTGGCACCTCGGCATGCGCGCGCGCCTTCAGCATGGGTCGGGGGATCTCGCTTGCAGGATGAGATGTTGCATCTCTGGCGGCTCTTGCGGCTCATCAAGCTCATGACGGTCATGAGCTTAGTTGGCCACTTGTGTGCCTGTGTCTTCTACTTCGCCTCCACATCCTCGTTCCTGCGCACGACACAAGATGACGAATTGATGGAGATGGGACACATCAGCCCCTGGGTCATGAACTTGTATGGGGAGGATTATGAGAACGTTGAAATAATGACAAGGTCCGGATGCCATAACAGAGCATTTCCCGAGCCGCCCTCAGCCTCCACCACCCACGGCCCGCTACCTGCGAGGATCCTTTACCCGGAGCTATCTCAACTGCCCATGGCCTGCAGATAGGGAGGCTCCACGGTCTAGAGCGATCTCGATGGTCCGTGGCCTGCTGCCTGGGAGGCTGCTAAGGTTCGGTGCATTCTGCACCGTTCGTGGCCCTCTGCCCAGGACGGTACCTGGCCGAGCGTGATCTGCACCGTTCTTGGCCCTCTGCTCAGGACAGT
>LGRX02010924.1:41956-101387 GCA_001247695.2 Cymbomonas tetramitiformis
GCCCAGGACAGTATCTGGATGAGCGTGATCTGCGCCGTTCGTGGCCCTCTGCCCAGGACGGTACCTGGCTGAGCGTGGTCTGCGCCGTTCGTGGCCCTCTGCCCAGAACGGTACCTGGCTGAGCGTGGTCTGCGCCGTTCGTGGCCATCAGCCCAGGACGGTACCTGGCTGAGCGTGATCTGCACCGCTCGTGGCCCTCTGCCCAGGACAGCACCTGGCTGAGCGTGATCTGCACCGTTCGGTAGCCCTCTGCCCAGGGTGACCACCTGGCTGGCGTGGTGCGCCGTTCGTGGCCATCAGCCCAGGACGGTACCTGGCTGAGCGTGATCTGCACCGTTGCGTGGCCATCAGCCCAGGGCAGGTACCTGGCCGAGCGTGATCTGCGCGTTCGTGGCCATCAGCCCAGGACGGTACCTGGCTGAGCGCGATCTGCACCGTTCGTGGCCCTCTGCTCAGGACGGTACCTGGCCGAGCGTGATCTGCGCCGTTCGTGGCCCTCTGCCCAGAACGGTACCTGGCCGAGCGTGATCTGCACCGTTCGTGGCCCTCTGCTCAGAAACGGTACCTGGCCCTGGCGTGATCTGCGCCGTTCGTGGCCCGCCCAGAACGGTACCTGGCTGAGCGTGATCTGCGCCGTTCGTGGCCCTCTGCCCAGAACGGTACCTGGCCGAGCGTGATCTGCACCGTTCGTGGCCCTCTGCCCAGGACGGTACCTGGCTGAGCGTGATCTGCACCGTTCGTGGCCCTCTGCCCAGGACGGTACCTGGCCCTCTGCCTTGCGAGGTTGTTTGGCCTTTTGTGATGGCTAGGCAGTCGCACACTAAGCAACATTGTGAGCCGAGGTGTGGCACTGGCACTGAACCAGGTACATATCCGCGCTCTACTGGTCGTTCTGCACGATGTCAACGGTGGGCTATGGCGACATCGTTGCGAACACGGTCGCAGAGCGCATGGTGGCTATCTGGATGCAAGTCATAGGCACCTTCTTGTTCTCGTATACGATAGGTCGGGGTTTTCTGATCCATTCGTCCATCTCGAGATTAAATTGACGATGCCATTGCAATTGTGAGATTTTGATTGGCTGTGATGATCTCGCGCAGGGCCATTCCACTCTGAGCCAACCTCTCTCGGCTTCAGGCCAGCTGATGGGGCTTTGTCATTCTGGTGAAATTGGAGCCTGCGGAATTTTAGAGGTTTCTGTGCCAGTAGATTGACCAGGGTTTCCTGAGCCGTTAGATCAGATCTGCAGCTGAGTTAGATTTGAAGGCTTTACACACGACAGCATTTAGGAGTTCCGACAACGGGAATCCGCAGCTCTCTTCTTTTGCCTTCGCAAAAGAACGTCACAAGAAAATTTCCTCGCGGGAAATTCTTAGTGCGGCATACTGCGAATTTTATCCCACATGTTAACGTTACTGTGGAAGTCTAAAACTCTTGACGACTTACGACAATGTCCGATCAAGAAAGTGAGCAAGTCGCATCGGAGCACAACTCTGGCGCGACCGAACAACCGGCGCCAAAGACCGGGATGGAAGTCTTGTTGGAGCAACAGGGCGCCATGATGAATCTCATGATGGAGCACATTAAAACTCTCGCGACGAGAGTTGAAGTCGCGGAGGAGGCGGCAGCGAAAGCCGCTTCCCAGGCTGGGGGTTCCGCTTAGTGCGGAGACGCGGAGTTGGAGGAATTGACAAAACTCCTGTACGTTCCACATGTTGAAAGGAATCCGTTCCCTACGCGACCTGCTACTCTGGAGACCGACATGCCGCAGATGTACGATCTCTACAACGACAAGACCTACGACGCCCTCTCCAAACGCATTAATTCCTCAATGCGTTACGAGCAGTTGGTGCTTGCCCCTGCGCTTTCGTACATGCACGATGCGATCGCGTACTCCGAGGTGACCTTGGACTATTGTCATGACGAGAAGGATGCCCCAACGGTGGAGGAGTTGAGTGAGCGAGTTTACACCGCCCACAACACGTTCAAGGGCATTTTTGACCTTCTCAGCAACCGGTACACCATGTTGCAGCTCAGAGCGAGCATGGAATCTGACGCAACTTCCCATGGCGGAGCTGAGGCGCTGCGGGCGAAGCTGGTATTCATCGCGGAGAAGGTGTACGCAGGAAGCGACGGGCTGGTGAGCGACTCGGTGCTCACCAAGTGGTTAAAGGAACTCGACACCACGAAGGCGAAGGCTGTGATGCAGATCCATGCCAAGGCCAACGCCAAAGTTTCGACTTTTCGTGACCGTCAAGGCGGCAAAGGTAAAGGCGCAACGGGCGCTGGAGCTGGCAAAGGTGAAGGTGGCTGCGGCAGCGGCAAGGGAGGTAAAGGATCAGGGTTTGCGCAAGGCGCCCAAGCCCAGACGTAAAATTCCGATCAGGAAAGTGTTGGACGCCTTTCGCCTCGGGGCGTCCAACGGAAAGAGCCTGCCCTGCAGGAAAGGGTGCGGAGCAGAAGGGGGGCATGGCGCGTAGCTGGCGCGAACTCAGAGGTCATTCAGTGGATCAGCAAAGGCGTTGGGTCGACAAGGCGCCTCTGCCTTTCGATCACGGAGTGTCGTTGGGCGACGCCACCCCTCCACAACTGGAGTGGATGGCCGCAGAGACCGAGCGGTTCTCAAAACCGGCGCATGGGTACGAGCGAAGAGGCGACGACACGTATCCTGAGTGTTCCTGGTGCCGAAGCTGGGGACGAACAAGTGGCGTCTAGTGATGGACTTGCGCTGGTTGAATTCGCACTGCGTCAAGTCCCGCTGCAAGATGGAGACGCGGAAGAAGCTGTGACGGCTCGCCAAGCAAAATGACTGGTGCATCAGCTTTGACCTCCAGGACGGCTAGCACGTCGTGGGGATCAACCCCGCCTACCAGGAGTACATGCAGTTCGATGTGCGGGGTGAGTTATTCCATTGCGGCGCTCTTCCATTCGGCTGGAACGACTCACCTCGCATCTTCGTCAAGGTCATGAAGGTGCTCGTGGAGTGCCTGCGTTCTCCGTGATCCGCGGAGGATCGGCGAGAAGTGCGGAAGCTGCAAAGTGGAAGCAAGGTGCGACGGCGATGGGCAGTTCGTAGGCAAGCTGGAGGATGCAGGCGCGAGGAGCATCAGCAGGGGGCGCGGGTGCTCCCCTACATGGACGACTTCTTGCTGCTGCTAAGCAGCAGGATCGAGGCGCTCAGGGCGCGCGAGCTGACATCTCAGGTCTTGGTGAGGCTCGGGTTGGGGCGCAACGATAAGAAGGGGCAATGGGAGCCGACGCAGCTGGTGGAGCACCTCGGGCTGGAGGTGGACCTCAAGGCGGGACAGTTCCGCGTGACACCGGCGAGACTACAGAAGATCCACTTGCAGTCCAAGGCGCTTCTCAGCGAGGCGTCGCGGCAGCGAAGGTGGCTCCCAGCCCGGAAGCTGGCAGCATTCACGGGGCTCTGCCAGTCGGTGTACCTGGCTGTTCCTCCGGTGAGATTGTATCTCAGGGAGCTCCACTTCGTGCTCTCCACGAAGCGGGGATGGGGCGCGAAGGTGAAGCTCACACGGCAGGCGTGGAGCGACATCGAGAGGTGGCCCAGGCTGCCGGCTCAGAGCCGGTGGAACGGTTGCAAGATCTGGCGCAGCCCCACGAGAGCGAAGGTGCACACCAACGCGTCTCTGTTCGCATGGGGCGGAGTGCTGAACTTGAAGCACGCGGCGAGAGGATTCTGGCCCGACGAGCTACGGCACCTCCACATCACGCACCTGGAGCTGGAGGCCGTGTACAAGATGGTGCAATCCTTGCTGAGAGAGCTCACCGGCAAGGTGGTGCGCCTCTATTGTGATAATCAGGCGGTGGTGGCCATGCTCTCCCACTTCACGGAGCGGATGCGGCGCTTGTGGATCCTGCTGGACTTAAATAACATCAAGCTCCAAGCGAGGTACATCAGAAGCGAGGCAAACGAGTGGGCCGACCGCTTGTCTCGGGACCGGGACCTGGACGACTGGCGGCTGAACCGCAGGTGGTTTTAGTGGGCAGAGCGGGAGTGGCATCGGCACACGGTGGACCGCTTCGCCTCGGAGCTCTCCGCCCAACTGCCGTTCTACTACGCGCAGTGGCAGGACCCGGGGTGCGAGGGCTTGGATTCTTTGGCCTTTTCCTGGCTAGGAGAGGTCAATTGGGTCAACCCCCCGTGGTCCCTCCTCGACGAGGTGGCGCACAAGCTGTGGGAGGAAAGGTGCGCCGCTACGATAGTGGTGCCCTACTGGCTGGGGCAGATGTGGTTCCAACAGCTAGAGGCCATGGCCGACGAGGTGGTGATCCTGCCCAGGAGCAGGGACCTCTTTACTCCCTGCCGGCTGGGAGGGTCCAAGCTGCTTGGGGCCTCAAGCTGGGGCGGCATCATGTTCCGCATCTACGCCTCCCGGTGAGCCATTACCTGCAGGAGGGGAGGCGGGCGGTCAAGCACGCTCCGCTCACGGAGCTGGCTCTTGGCTGCAAGGTGAAGGTGTAGTGGCCCCAGGATGATGCCTCGTACACCGGCACCGTGGGTGTCACGGGTTCTGACGGCCTGACCCACATTGCCTACGAGGACGGTGACAAGGAGGACTTGAACATGAGGAAGGAAAAGTATGAGGTGTTCCCGGCAGCTGTGCAAGGGGTGGCTGTGCAGGGGGTGGCTGGCTGGGATGCGGCGCTTCAGGAGCGCTGGAGAGGGGAGCTGGGGGACAACTCCCTCACTGAGCTAGCGGTGCAGATGCAGGGGGCAGCATTGGGCGACAAAACGGTGGGCAACTACCGGCCGAAGGCTCGGGCCTTCATGGCTTTCTATGAGGCGGAGAGAAGGGAGGGGCTTCCGGCAACGGGGGCCACGGTGAGGCTGTACATTGCCCACATGCTGGACAAGGGCACAGTGCAGGCGGCCAACACGCAGTCTTACCTCTCCGCCATCAACAACTACCACGAGGACATGGGATTCCCCGGGCCTCCAAAGGGCCGGGCAGTCTCCAGGGCGGTGAAGGGCATGTCCCGCCTCCAGGAGCAGGCGGCTGAGGCCGCAGGTGAGGAGCAGATAGTGCGGAGTTGGCTGCCTGCCAGGCATGTCGCGGCGGTGCATGAGCATGGGCTGGAGCTTGAGCCGGTGGGCCGGGCAGCTACGGAGCTCCTCAGGGCGTGCACCTACGTGGTGTTTGCCTTTGTCACCTTCGGCCGGCCGGAGACGGGCGTCTCCATGCGCAGGGAGCACATCAGTATCACAGGTGATGACATCTCCGTGGTTCTCCACAAAGAGAAAGGCAGGGGGCACGTGCGCCTCAGGAGGAGGCTCACCATCCCCGCAGCAGGGGTGGCGGGGCTTGTGCGGCTCCTGCAGCACTGGCAGCAGGTGCGGGATGCCAGTTGGGGGCAGCGCCCGGTGACGGGCTCGGAGGTGCAGGGTAGAAATAAGCCGATCTTATATATGATATTTTTATCTAATAAACACGATTGCAAAGCAGTTAACTTATCGCACTGTTACTGTTTTACTTATAAATGAGAGAGAATAACGACAGCTTACAGAGCTGCTCCCTTTTATTGTTTCCTGTTCCCGCCAGATACCTTCTGTCCGATAGGCGTATAACCTCTAGTCACTACAGTCGACTTTGTGACACAGTTGACTGTACAGTCACACGATTCATGACCACGGCCGGCAGACTCTACCGTGCCCGTGGAATACATTTGATTGTACTTTGAGATGATGATGCAGAATGACTGATGACTGATAAATGATAATGTAGAATGACAGATGACTGATAGTGCAGAATAACAGATGACTACAGGTTACTTTTCCTACTCCTCCGTGCTTCGAAAAAAAACGAAGCACCAGAAAACTGTCATTCACCCAGCTTCGCCACATAGTAGTCTCATACTGCATGATTGTGCACCCGGAGCTTGACTGAGACGAACTCTGCGAGTAGATTGGCCATGCGTGCAATGTCTCGAGCCGTCTTTGAGTGCGCAACCAGCTCGCCGTTCGCGGTAACCGTCTTCCGCAGCTTTGATGAATGCACGAGAGTGCTGCCATTGTGCTTCAGCAGCAAAGGACTCCGGCAAGATGAACTTCCTCCCGTCTCGTACCAAGTTGTAGCGAGAGCTTCCGCTCGTACTTATCAGTTCACGATGAAGCAACTGCCCGTATAGATCAAACTTGTCCTCAAAATACACCGCCGACAGAAGATTAAACGGTGAGTCCGGCATGTATTGCGCCTCCACACTGAGCACGTCGAGCTTGCCAGTTGCATGGTTCCACAGATCGATGCACACCACACCGGCACCCTTCGACGTCGTCATTTCCCCGGCCATGACCTGGAAGTTCACGGCCTTCTCAGCACAAACTGTGCTCCCCTCAAAAAAACGAAGATCATTGAACACGTTCTTCGTGGCCATACAATCGTAGTGTAGCACTCGCTGCTGCAGGACGTCTGCTATGTACGCACCACGTTGATCACCACAGTTCTGCACGACCGGAGACGCACACGGTACCTCGTCATGCTCCTCCGCCTCCCAAATTTCCTCGTCCGTCATTTTTGCAGTCGTCGATGACACCGCTGCCGCGACCTTCTCCACTGCCTTGTCGCTCTGTGAGTCCAGGTGACGTTTTTTTTCGTTTCGCATACGTCTCCCTGCACTCCGCCTCCCTTGCAGGGTTTCTCTTAACGAACTCCTCCATTTTATCAGGGTGCAAAAGCCAACACGACTCTGAAGTATGCTCGCCGGAGCAAACGGCACATTCCAGGAGTTTACTGTCATTCTTCTTTTTCTCCTCCGCTTGCCGTCGCCTATCAGCGTGTAAGCTCTTCGCCACCGCCGCAGTGTCAGTATCCTGCGCAGCTGCTGCATAGTGTGCCGGATTTTTCTGCTGCAGAACATTTACAAAGAAATAATCACAGCGTTGCATCAACAGCTCAAACGTCGGTTTTGCCTCTTGTCCAAGAGCTGCAACCACCGTTGCATAGTCGCTAGGCAGGGCGGATACCGCAAACGCTAACGTAAGCACCTCGATTGTCCTCTCGTCTAGACGTTCACCACCATACCGACTCAAAGACGACTGAATATCTGCAAACGCACTGAGCTGTTTCACCGGGTCTGATGTGGAGTTCACACAAAGTCTCGTCATCCGAGTCATATACGACGCCAATTGTCCAAATAGTTGAGGCTCCACACGTGCACGCAATTTTCGATACGCCTTGACACCGTCGTTTCCACAACGTCGCACCAAATCAAACGCGTCACCAGTTGTTACCTGTATTAATATCGCTGACAGCACAGAGCTTGCAACCGTAGCCGAACCCTGTACAGTGATTATACTTTCCGGCCTAGGAACTTCGTCGGCAAAAGGATTAGTCCCTGGTGTCATATCAGCTAGATCTTTCATGTTCGCCACATCACTGATAGATTTTTCAGTACTTACTAGTTCCTTCAACTCTGAATAGAAACCGACTGCCGATTCCAACTGTGTACTAAACCTAGTCCAGGCTTCGTACTGATTTCTTTCGTTTCCTGAGTACTTGGAAACACTTCCTAAAGACTTCAAAACACGGTGTACCACCTTTGGTGCATTACCTGTTGTTATCAATGTTTCTGCTGACGTCTCCACTTGCTTTTGCTGTGAGGCTGCGAGACGACATGTTATCACTTCCATCATTTCCATCTGCCTGACTAAAAGCTGAGACAACTGATCCTCCCTACTTTGACTTGTACTTTGCTCTGGATTGTACTTTTGTTCACTTGCTTCCTGCATATCTGAAAACTGGAAACGTTGAGACCGAGTGTGTTTATATACTGTATAGATATCCGGATTCTGACCACTCATATACTAAGCCTCCACGCAGGTTCAACACCGTTGTGGGCCCATAACCTAGAAATAAGCTGATCTTATATATGATATTTTTATCTAATAAACACGATTGCAAAGCAGTTAACTTATCGCACTGTTACTGTTTTACTTATAAATGAGAGAGAATAACGACAGCTTATAGAGCTGCTCCCTTTTAATGTTTCGTGTTCCCGCCAGATACCTTCTGTCCGATAGGCGTATAACCTCTAGTCACTACAGTCATCTTTGTGACACAGTCGACTGTACAGTCACACGATTCATGACCACGGCCGGCAGACTCTACCTTGCCCGTGGAATACATTTGATTGTACTTTGAGATGATGATGCAGAATGACTGATGACTGATAAATGATAATGTAGAATGACAGATGACTGATAGTGCAGAATAACAGATGATTACAGGTTACCTTTCCTACAGGGCAACTACTGGAGGCTGCCATTGGAGCGAGGAAAGCTCCAGTCGGCGCAAGCTAAAGGTAGGGTGTAGTTGGCATTGGGGAAGCTGGGGTGTGTCCCTCCGGAAGGGGGACACTTCTTTGGCCACAACACCCGCAAGGGGGCTTGTACCTGTGCCAGGGCAGTGGGCGCGGCGCTTGAGAAGTGCTGCTTTCCGGGCGGCAGCTCTCAGCTGTCCTCCGCCATCCACTGCTACATTGACCCGGCAGTTGTTCCCGACGAGCACATGGAGAGGTACTTCGGGTGGACCACTCCGAGGTGGCAACAACAGCAGCCTAGCATAGGGCAGTGTGCCTAATGATCTCTGTTACATGGCAATGCGATGTGAAGAGCAAAAGAAATGGTCAAATTGGAGCCTGCGGAATTTTAGAGGTTTCTTTTGTACACGGATCATTTGGCAAAAGGCACACTGCCTGCTCCGAAGGGCCATCCATTACACAATAATAGCTTTTGTCTGATCGGTGCTGTCTAAGCTACCAGTCAGACTTACCAGAGTTAGTGAAAGTCTATTTTGATGGATGTATTTTCTTTGAAATAAACCTCTGCAAAGTGAGCAGAGATTCCTGGGTTGGGTGGGAAGGGAAGGCAAAAGAACAGAGCTGAAGCCGATGTGGCTTCACGGGCGTTTTGTCTAGTTTATGTGCCACTGCACGTGACACGAACCGTCACAAGAGCTGCAAAGCATGACACAGGTCATTTGATCTACACGTGGCAAAAACCACAAAAATTCCAATGTGCTCCAATTTAAACATTTCTTTTGCACACGGATCATTTGCCATGTCTCAGAGATTTGTGCCGGCACTCTCCTTCTCCCTCGGTGTTGCTGTCTGCTACCATCCCGGTGTTAACCACCCGAAGTAGTAGACCATGTCGGCGTCTGCTACTGTTGTGGGGTCGATATATTCATGTACTGCCGAAGACAGCTGGACCCACCCCCCGAAGAAGCACGCTTTTTCCATCACTACTCCCACTGCACGTGAGCGTGTAGTGGCACCCTTTCGGATGTTGTGGGTTGTGCAATGCCCCCCTTCCGGAGGCACACACCCCACGCGCCCCAAGGCACAAGCAATCCACTCGTTCGCATCAACGGTCTTGAACTGCTTCTTCTTGTCTCACGGCAGCCTCCAGTAGCTGGCCGTGTCCGCTGCTTTTGCTGTACTCGTCGAAGCAGCCTGCAACCAGTCTTCATCCCGAGTCTGCTCAAACAGATCGAGCAGCTCGTGCAGCTCTGCCACTCCCTCACGAGGGATGCAGAGCCTCCTCTTACATAAGAGGTGCTTCTTGCCTTTCTCTTTCTCGAGCACGATCGAGAGCCCGTTGTTGTCCCTCAGCAAGCTCTCCCGGAGCATCGCCGTGCCTGTCTGCGGTGTGCCGAACGTCACGAACGCCACTACTACATACACACAAGCCCGGAAGAGCTTCCGTTGCTTTTCAATCGCAAGGGGCAACTGAAAAGCAGCTTTGTGCACGCACCTTACTGCCGAGGCCGGCAAATAAGTCCTTACCGTCTCAGTGACGTTCTGCTGCTCCGCTGTCGCTGTCTGCATCGCCGTCATGCCCTTCACAGCACGTGTGACAGCCCGACCCTTCGCCGGCCCCCTGAAAGCTGAAGTCTTCATGGAAGCAGTTGATGGCCGACAAATACGGCTAAAGGGAGGTGCCCTTCACCGCACCTGACTTTTGTAGCGCGGCCATGTACAACGGCACGGTGGTTGCTGTCGCCGGCAGCCACTGTAAGTTCTCCTCCGTGCAGAACTTCACGAATTTCTTCCAGTGCCGCTCGTAGTTGTCGGCTGTCGTCTTCTCCAGCGCCGCTGCCTGCATCTCTGCCGTTGTGCCGGAGTGCTGGTTGCCACCAAGCTTCTCCGTCCAGTGTCTCAGCAGTGCCGTTCTCCACGGAGTCGCTGTCGCCCGATGCTACTGCTACTCCTCCACGTTCACTAAGGGAAATACTCGATATTTCTCCTCCTTCAGCACGACGTCCTCCTCGTCGCCGTCGTTGTACTCGATCTTTGTTCTTCCATCTTCACCTGTGGCCCCCACGATCCCGGGGTACCACGCCTGGTCCTCCGGCCAGAATACCTCTATTTTGCAACCGGGTCTCACCTCTTCTTCTGACTTGTTGATCTCATCGTCGATCTGTCCTGCCCCCACACCCCCGGCTCTCAAGTGAACGCTCACTCGGAGCTGGGGATGTGAAACAAGACCGCGTCCCAGCTGGAGGCTCCGAGCAGCTCGGACCCTCCTAGCTCAGACCCTCCCAGCCTGCTGGGAATGAAGAGGTTCCTGCGCCGGGGAACAATCACCACCTCCTCAGCCAGCGCCTCCAGCTCTCGGAACCATGATTGCCCCGGCCAGTACGGTGCCACCACCGTCGCCGCTGCTCCTTCTTCTCGCAACTTGTGAGCCACCTCGTCCAGTAGACTCCACGAAGGGTTCACCTAGTTGTGTTCCCCCCGCCAATCGTACGCCAGCGAGTCCACCCCCTCGCAGCCCGGGTCGTGCCAGGCACTGTAGTACCTCGGTAGCTGCGCCGAGATCTCGGAGGCGAAGCGGTCCACGGAGTGCTCGCCCCACTGCTCCTCGGCGTACTTGTTGATCCTCCAGTCATCGAGGTCCTTGTCCCGCGATACCTGATCCGCCCACTCGTTGGCTTCGCTGTGGATGTACCTCGCCTGCAACTCGATATCGTGTAAGTCGAGGAGCAGCTAGAGCTTCCGCATACGTCGCATCAGCTCCGGTTTTCGTGACGTGAAGTGTGAGAGCATCGCCACCACCGCCTGGTTGTCGCAGTACAGCTGTACTACCTTCCCCTCCAGCTCGGAGAGGAACGATCTGACCGTCTTGTAGATCGCCTCGAGCTCGAGGTGGGTGATGTGCAGTTCTCGAAGCTCGTCGCTCCAGAACCCGCGTGCCTCCTTCTTCAGGTTCAGCACCCCTCCCCAAGCAAAAAGGGAGGAGTCGGTGTGCAGCTTCGCCCTCGTCGGACTCCGCCAGATCTTGCGCCCGTTCCACCGACTTGTCGCCGGTAGCTTGGCCCACCGTTGTAGGTCTCCCCAAGCTTGCCTCGTCAGCTTCACCTTGGATCCCCAATTGCTCTTCTTGCCTAGCACAAAGTAAAGCTCTCGAAGGTACAGCCTCGCCGTCGGGACTGCCAGGTACATAGATTGGCAGAGTCCATTGAACCCCGCCAGCTCCCGCGCCTGCACCCGGCGTCGTTCGCGAGTTGCTCGGCAGAGGATCGCCGTGGCCTTGGCGTGGATCTTCTTGAGTCTTTTTTCCGTCACCCGGAATAAGCCCTCCTCGAAGTCCACCTCGAGTCCCAAGTGCTCCACCAGTTGCGTAGGCTCCCAGTGACCCTTCTTCTTGTTTTGGAATAACCCGAGCCGAGGTAGAAGCTTGCCCACCCGATCCCTCTGCACGAAGGCATCGTCCTGCATCTTGGTGATCACCATGAAGTCGTCCATATAGGGCAATACCCTCGCGCCTGCCCGATTCGAACCTCGTCAAAGTCCTCCTTCTCGTCGCCTCACCGCCCAGCGTCGACGTACTTCTTGTCCATCTCTCAGCTTCTTGACTTCGTGCCGATCCTTCCCCGCTTGCGGAGAGCGAATCAGCTCCACGAGCGTCTTCATCAACTTGACAAATATCCGTGGTGAGTCCGAGTGATACCGCACCCCCTGGATGTCGAACTGCGTGAACTCCTGAAAGTCCGGGTCGATCCCCACTGCGTGGTACCCGTCCTTGAGGTCGAAGGTGAAGCACCAGTCGCCCTGACTCGCCAACCTTCGCAGCTTCCTCAGGGTCTCCATCTTGCACTTGGATTTCACACAGAAGTCGTTCAGCCACCTGAAGTCCATCACCAGCCTCCACGAGTTCGTGCCTGGCTTTGGCACCAGAAACACCCGCGAAACGTGACGTCTTCGGCGTGCTCGTACCCATGTTCCAGACCGTAGAGAGCGGTCCGTCTCGATGTCCAACCATGCCTGGTGCTCTGGCGTCAGATCTTGCAGCGAGGTCCCGTGGTCGAACTTGGGTGGAGGGCCTTTCACCCACCGCATCTTCGCTCCGCGAGCGATCCATTGCAGTGCTTCGCTGCTCGCGCCCCTTGCGCGCCATGCTCCTTTGCGACAGCGTACGTGCTCCTGTAACGTACGCTGTTTGACCTGAACCCCCGGAGTGAGAGGGGTTAGGTCAGGTGCCCCAAGGCACATTTAATTCCCCTTCCTACGGGGATTCGCGGCCTTGCCGCCCTTACCCGGGGAATTTGGAGGGGGAGCTCGATCTTCTCCGCGGCCACCTCCAACTCGGTGGTCGCTGCGTTGTGCTCGGCTTGCCGCACCCGCCGCCTGCTTCGTTGTCGTCGTCATCACAGCCTTCGCCTTGGAGTTGTTAAATTCTGATAGCCACTTCGTCTGGACGGTGTCCGCCACCATTCCCTCCGTGCCAGCATATATTTTCTGATCCGTGAACGCAAGCTTCGCCCGCACAGCTTCGGCTCCACCGTACGCCTCGTTGTCGCCCTCCAGCATCGCACGATACCCGATCATGGTGTACCGATTGCACAACAGCCCGTAGACACTGTTGGAATTCAGCGGTGGATAGTTTGCAAAAAGCGAGTGTAAACTTTCATTCTCAAAAGATATAGCAGTTCGCAGCTTGAAACGCCACGAACATTAGCGCCCAATCATTACTGATTGGGCAGTCTAAGTGAAAGTTCACTAATTAGAGTCTGACGTGTCACTGTCGAGTTCATAACGACTGCAGTGACACGCCTGCGATGGGCCGATGAACTCTCCGGCTCACTTTCAGAAGATGGGCCGCGAGCTATTACACACTGTGTCTTGCCGATGGTCATCATATGATCCAACGGCCACGATTAGTTCAGCAGATCTACAGATCTAGATCTAAGGGTTTCATAGGGTTTCTTTAGGGTTTCTTCAGGGTTTGAGCATCCTGACTACTGTACAAGGCCTAGACAGTCATGCTTTACACCAAACTGATCAGCAGGCACTGCAGATTCCAATACCCCTTCTAAAGGGTGACTGTCTAGCTAATGCCAGTTCTCGGGAATGGTGCCCCTTCAGTCTGCCACACCAGTCTTAGGGATGGTGCCCCTCCAGCTCCAGTGATACGGGGATGGTGCCCCTCCAGCTCCAGTGATATGGGGATGGTGGTGTGGGGATGGTGCCCCTTCAGTCCTTATTTGATCATCACGGGGTAGGTTGTCAAGATATCCACTCGTAGTCCAGGATAAAGCTCAGGATGTCCAGATAGTCCAACCTGACAAGCCTCGGGATCATCATCCTCATGCGAGTCGGAGCCCGAGTCCAGATCGGGGATGGAGTCATCAAAGTTGTCACCAAAGTGGTCACCATCATCATCCTCGGTGAACACCTTCATAGAGTCGAAGATGTGCTTGGTGGCGCCACAATCCAGAACAGCGCTCTTGCCCATAGTGGAGCGGGGCGCAACCCGCAGGTCAGGATCCACCACCCCTCCGGCCACCTTAGCACAGCGAGCAGCAGCATCAGTAGGCACCGCCAACACTCTGTCCAGCACAGAATAGTTGTTGGAGAGGGCCGAGTCCAGAGGATGGAGGGTCCACCAAGGCAGATTTACCAGAGTTACTCCCAAAGACCAGATGTAACAGAGTCACGGGGACATCGAAGAAGTCAGAATTCACCGAAGTCGGGAGAGTGTGCTCATTGTTCCAGCGACATGCAGCCTCACGGAGAGCAAAAAAAGTCTCACCGGTGTCCTCCAGGCCAGAGTGTAAGCCAGATCGCCCACCCTCACCGAGAGCAAATAAAGCTTCACCGGTGTCCTCTAGGCCAGGGTGTAAGTTAGATTGCCCACTCTCACGGAGAGCAAATAAAGTCTCACCAGTGTCAGAGTGCTCCTCCTCCTTGCCAGCATATATGTCCTCACCAGTCTCCCCCAGACCAGGCTGTAAGTCAGATTGACCAGCCTCTCGGAGAGCAAATAGAACCTCACCACTTTCCTCCAGGCCAGGATAAAGCTCAGGTTGTCCAAATGCAGCACCAAGGTGCTCACCAGGCTTCGGTAATTTACCATGCCTCTCGTAGTCCGCAACCCTCTTAAGAATTGCCGCCTTGGTAGAGAGGGAAGCCTTCTCGAAGAACGCCTCCCGCTTCTTGATGTTCTTGATGAAGCAGTCTGTAGAAGGGTGGCCACGTCTGTGACAGATAGAGCAAGGGACCTTGCCAGCAGCCTCAGATTCAGAATTGTCGCCGGTGTGGTTCACTGCGTGGGCAGTGTGCGTCACAGCATCGCGCGGGCGAGTATTGTGTCGTAATGAGATGTGACCTGGTCAGCCAGCACGTCCGCAGTAGGGAGGGCCTCGACCATGAATTTGGCCTTGAGGAGCATATAGTCGGCATGCAGTCTCACAATAGCCATAGCAGTGTACATGGCCTCAACCGTCTCCATACAGTGAGGTTTGCCAGAAGGGGTAACGCGCGTGTTCATGGAGTACTCGTGTATACGCCGAAGAGTCTCCTTCACTTCCAGAAACGCCGAAAGAGGAGGAGAAAGATTTGAAAGTCGATTAGGTAGCAAGAACAGCTTATCCACCTGGTTGATGAAATAGACGACACTAGTGTTGCGTCGTAATTTGGAAAGCGCAAGCCAGGCTCCGTGACCATCAGAGTACGGTTCAAAGCTGCGAACAACAGCGTTCGCAGTGCCAGTGGTAACGCGACAGAGGAAATCATAAAATAGTTGATTCGCTTCCTCAAGATAGGACCCGTCCCCCCTCAGCATATGAAGTGGAGTCGATTCCGAAAGCAATAGTGCCAGAGAAGGGTGACGCAGAGAAGGACGAATTTTCGCAAGCCACTCGTCCCAAATTCCTTCCTGGTCAGAATTTTTGCCAGAGAAGTGCGAGTCCGCGGAAAGTCCTTTAGTCATATCAGAAAGAATTGGTAAAGGTCGTCGCCCACCAGCGAGCGACGAATTAAAATGCTGGTCCACAGGGACAGCGGGGCGGTGACCTGTCAGACCAAGGCTGTGGAGCTCGCGAAGTTGAGCACCCATAGTCTTAACCATGTCCGTAAGTGCCGAGATTTGCTCCTGTTGGCTACACAGCGCAACAGTATTATCCCGCGGAGTTGGTTCGCCCGGCTTCTCCTCAGACGCTGGTATGCCAAGATCAGGATTAGACGGCGGGGTCACCTGGCTTCTGCTTCTTCCCATAATGAATTTGCGTACGCGCAGCGGAAATTAGCGTGATAAACAAAATAGAACGCACTTACAAAGTAAGTGGGCCCATAACCTGTTGGAATTCAGCGGTGGGTAGTTTGCAAAAAGCGAGCGTAAGCTTTCATTCTCAAAAGATATAGCAGTTCGCAGCTTGAAACGCCACGAACATTAGCGCCCAATCATTACTGATTGGGCAGTCTAAGTGAAAGTTCACTAATTAGAGTCTGACGTGTCACTGTCGAGTTCATAACGACTGCAGTGACACGCCTGCGATGGGCCGATGAACTCTCCGGCCCACTTTCAGAAGATGGGCCGCGAGCTATTACACACTGTGTCTTGCCGATGGTCATCATATGATCCAACGGCCACGATTAGTTCAGCAGATCTACAGATCTAGATCTAAGGGTTTCATAGGGTTTCTTTAGGGTTTCTTCAGGGTTTGAGCATCCTGACTACTGTACAAGGCCTAGACAGTCATGCTTTACACCAAACTGATCAGCAGGCACTGCAGATTCCAATAGACACCCTTCTTCGTGTTGTGTCCACGCAGCACACAGTTCCAGAGTTCCTCCAGGAACGGGGTGTACTCGGAGTCTGGCTGGTTTTGCAGAAGGTCCACCGTGGCCTCCTCGTACACGATCGCGTCGTGGAAGTACGCGAGCGCTAGTCCTAGCACCATCTGCTTGTACTTCATTGACGAATTGGACTTCTTGCTCAAAGCTGCGTGCGTCTTGTCTCCGGACGCTTCGGAAAAGGATTCACCTCGGCGTACGGACAGTAAAGGAAACCTTTTGAGCTTCTGCAGCTCAGCATCGCCAGTAGATGTCGTCGCCGCCGTGGCTTCTTCCTTCTCGGCCCGAGCTTTCGCAGCGTCGGCCCGCGGAGCACTGAATTGCTCTGCCAGCAACTGCGTCTGCAGATCTTGCTACATCCTCGCCGCTGCCTGTGTCTTCATGGCCTCATCCTGGGCCTCCTGCTGATTCCTCATCTACTGAAACAGCAGTTGCACCCCCAGCGACGTCGCTGGAGGACTTACAATAGCAACAGGGCAAGCCCCCCCACATGGTGGAGGCTCAGGATCCCCTGGTTGCTGGCTGTCTGTGCTACCAGTCATCGTACTGGTGCAGATTCCTGATTGCTTACTACTACGGGAGTAAGGGATTTAATATTTGCACAGTGCCGCACAGAAAAATATCCCAGAAGGAAATATTTTTCATGGAGTTCTTTTACCGAAGGGAAAAGAACAGAGCTGAAGCCGATGTGGCTTCACAGGCTTTTTGTCTAGTTTTTGTGCCACTGTACCTGACACGAACCGTCACTAGAGCTGCAAAGCATGACACGGGTCATTTGATCTGCACGTGGCAGAAACCACAAAAATTCCACTGTGCTCCTATTTAAACATTTCTGTGCTGGTAGATCGATCAGGGTTTTCTGAGCCGTTAGATCAAATCAACAGCCGAGTTAGATCCGAAGGCTTTACACACGTCAGTGTTTAGGAGGTCCGACAACGGGAATCCGCAGCTCTTTTCTTTTGCCTTCCCTACCCACCCAACCCAGAAGACTCTAAACATTTTGCCTTAGAAGCTGTGCATCAGCCTAAAAAAGTATGTGAAGTTGTGAATCAGCTTGGAAAGACATTCCAAAAAGAGATTTTCTCTCACACACTTAAAAGCATGTAAGAAGAAAGCTATTTCTAATGAAATGCTATGCAGTGTGCCTGATGGCAATGAGATGTGAAGAGCAAAAGAAACTTATGATGCGATCCTGTTTTAAGTTTCATTGAAAGCCGCTTATGCCCGATCATACCAATGCTCCCATTAGCTTTGTCGGTGATGCGCCTGCTATGCCGCGTCTGCGTGGCAACGTTGCGGAGGTGGCTCCAACCCTGCCATACCTCCCAAATCGACCAATCGAAGCGCGATGTTGCACATGAGGCAGGTTGGGGTGGCCTTGATCTCTGCGGGGAGCGTCTTGGTGCCCACTTCTGGTTTATGCTTTGATACACTTTCCATTGTCAGACAATTGGTTCGCATTCATCGCCCAACAGTTTCCATTTATTGTGCTATGGGCCACCGGGGGGGGCTAGCCACGAGGATCTGCTTACTCCAGACCACCTTGAGATCAACGTGCAGCAATGATTAGTGCATCCATCCATCGATCCATACTGCATTGCATTTGGTTTGAGATGTGTGTGCGCATTTGGCTTATCCTTGGGCCGATGCCTTTGACGCCATGTGGCCACAGAAGATCGGCTGCACGATGTACCCACGTTGGGGATCAAAGGATTCAGCAAAATCTTCGGGACACCCGGATTTTCCGGAGTTTGCTAGTGGGGAATGGGATCCCTGAGCCTCGCTGGGTGTGTGTGCGTGCGTTTGAACAGCGAAGATTGCTGCTGACGTGGATGCCGCGCACGGGGAAGCCAACCTCCTCAAAGCGAAGCTTGACAAAGTCTGCGCCTACTTGATTGATCTGAACCCGCCCAAATTACTCCTCAAACAAGTCCTCAATCACTTCCGTGATCAACAATTCGAGGTGCGGGATTATTCTGAAACACCGCGGCCCTGCGAAGTGCTCGAGGCTGTGCAGATATCGCCCAGAGAAAGGATTCGGTGAAGAGGCCATCCAACGCCGGGCTGAGTTCAAAGGCCTCAGCTTCCTCGAGAGCTCTCCCCCCGTAGTGCAAGTACATTCGTCAAGTCTCGGAGGTGAACGGAGAGCGAAATCGACAGCCACCCCCAGGATTATTCAGTTGGGAGATGGGGCAGAGAGGAGGATCGAGAGAGACTCTTGAGGAATGGAGCACACTGGTCTGCTTTCTCTGCGAGGAGAGGCGGGGTGGTGAGGCAACCTCACTCCGTGTCCTCATACATACATACATACATACATACATACATACATATATACATACATTGCGCCGGCAGGGCAGTCGCAGAGGGGCTCAGGTGGCCCAGTGAGGCTCGGGGAGCAGAGGGGTCCTATGCGTGAGCTTGGTGGTGGAGATATGGCTCGCGCAGCTCGGGGGGAGGGATGAACCGGCTTCAGGCAAAAGGCAGCAGTGCGCTGGCGTTGCGGATGCAGATGGGCTCGGGTGGCTCAGCGAGGCTTAGGGGGTCCCATTCTTGACGAGTGAGCTCCGGAGAATCCGGATAAGTGTCCCGAAGTGTGTGCTGAATCCTTTGATCCCCGGCGTGGGTACATAGTGCAGTCTCCTGTGGCTACGGTGTGCCAAAGGAGTCGGTCCAAGGATAAGGGTGGTGAACTATCGGCCACCGGGAGGGCTTGGGACACACAGGCAACTGTGGGGATGGGACCCCAAGTAGGAACAGTGCGGCGTGACAGTTACAGCGCAAGTGTGGAGCGCATTGTTCAAGTTCGCGGCCACCTCGCAAGGCAATCAGCGCAAGGGCTCCAGTCACGGGGAGTTGGTGCTGGGGGTAGAGGGCTACAGGCGCAAGTTGGTGGCGGATGCGCAAAATTGGATGAGGGCAACCCAGTTTATCATTCTCAGCCCCTTGGGACAGCGCTTGGGCATTCTGGCCGTGGCGTGGGTGGGCAAGCTCTCTTGAGACCAGGCTGTAGGCGGCAGCGGGGTGATGTGGGATGTGGGCTTGGTGGTGGAGGGGTGGCTCGATTGGCGGAGGTGAGCCGGCTCCAGAGACACAGCAGCAGTGCGCCGGCAGGACAGCCGCAGAGGGGCTCAGGTGGCCCAGTGAGGCTCAGGGAGCAGAGGGGTGGTCTTGCGCGTGGGCTTGGTGGTGGAGATATGGCTTGCGCAGCTCGGGGGGCAGGGATGAACCGGCTTCAGGCACAAGGTGGCAGTGCGCTGGTTGGTGCAGATGCAGAGGGGCTCGGGTGGCTCAGCGAGGCTTAGGGGGTCCCATTCTTCACTAGTGAGCTCCGGAGAATCCGGATGAGTGTCCCGAGGTGTGTGCTGAATCCTTTGATCCCCGGCGTGGGTACATAGTGCAGTCTCCTGTGGCTTCGGGGTGCCAAAGGATTCGCAAGGATTAGCATACATACATACATACATACATACATACATACATACGGCGACGAAGACGAGGACGAAGAGGCGGCACATGGCGGGGCGGTGGGCTGGAAGGAGAAGTGGGTCCGGCTGCTTTCTTTTTCGCTTGCACGAGGGGTCGCAGGGCTGATCATCAGGCGGGCTGTGGGGCGGTGTCCGGCCGGAAGTGGGTGGTGCTGGGCTGGCGGAGGGCGTGTGAGAGGTGGCATGGGCCCGGACCTGGATCGGGGGGCGGCGGCTCGACGGGAAGGGGTGGAGAGGTTGGCGCTGATGGACAGAGCGTGGGAGGACGCGTTCGAGGAGACAGACTATGCCACGCAGGATGGGTCTGGCGGTGGGATGCAGGAATCTGAGGGAACGCGGCGTGAGCGGTTTGGGCAGGCTTCTGGTGAGGCAGGCGAGGCAGGCGCGATGGCATCGAGGCTTTTGGAGAGCATGGAGGACGTGCGGCGGGAGGTGGAGCATCTGGGCACTGTGGGGGGTCAAGGAGGGGGCACTGCCGAGGCGCGATCTGGAGGGGCACGGGCAGGCGTAGGCGGGCTCAGCCAGGCGGCGTCAAGTGTCGAGGATATCTTGAATGAGTGGGATGACCTTTTGTCGCCGGGCCCGGGGAGTGGGGGCTGGACTCAGGAGCAGAGTGGGGCCTCGCCGGAGCAAGCAATGGCCTTGGCTGAGGGAGGGGTGGCCACCTTGATGGGGGCGAGCAGGCGGGTGGCCGGCCTTCTTGGGGGGGTTGATGGCATGGGGGGAACTGATGAGGATGCCGGGGGAGATGTGGGGAGGTCCGCGGGTGGAGATGACACACGCCGGGCCCCTCAGAGCCCGGGGGCCCATCCCGGCAGCGATGACCACTTACAACAGGTTGCACGGCAGCATATGGCATCTCATCAACTTCTGTGCCCACGGGGCGAGGTTGCTGGCCGTGCCGGAACTAATAGTGAGAAGCTGTCGGGAAGGCGACGGCCGGATGGTGAACTATTGGCCACCGGGAGGGCTTGGGACACACAGGCAACTGTGGGGATGGGACCCCAAGTAGGAACAGTGCGGCGTGACAGTTACAGCGCAAGTGTGGAGCACATTGCTCAAGTTCGCAGCTTCCTCGCAAGGCACTCACGGCAAGGGCTTCAATCATGTGGAGTTGGTGCGGGGGGCAGAGGGCTACAGGCGCAAGTCGGTGCTGTGTGCGCAAGTTCGGATGAGGGCAACCCAGTTTATCATTCTCAGCCCCTTGAGACAGCCCTTGGACATTCTGGCCATGGCGTGGGTGGGCAAGCTCTCTTGAGACCAGGCTCTAGGGCGTGTAGGGGGCAGCGGGGTGTTGTGGGATGTGGGCTTGGTGGTGAAGGGGTGGCTCGATTGGCGGAGGTGAGCCGGCTTCAGAGACAGAGCAGCAGTGCGCCGGCAGGACAGTCGCAGAGGGGCTCAGGTGGTCCAGTGAGGCTCAGGGAGCAGAGGGGCGGTCCTGCACGTGAGCTTGGTGGTGGAGATATGGCTCGCGCAGCACGGGGGGCAGAGATGAGCCGGCTTTAGGCAAAAGGCAGCAGTGCGCTGGCGTTGCAGATGGGCTCGGGTGGTTCAGCGAGGCTACACTGGCTCTTTCAGCCTGGCAGGTGGTGAGCGTCACTGGGCGTGGTGTTCGAATGAATGAATTATGACTATGAGTTCTGATGAAGGTAATCGGGCGAATGAGGGGTTTGTTTATAGTGTAAATATGGAAGGGGCGGCTGGGCAGGCGGCGGACCTGGCGGTCACGGATAGTGTAAATAATGAAAGGCGTGTTGATGGTGGGAGATCGGCTGGGCAAAGTGTAGGCCCAGCGATGGCGGCGTTGCCAGTGGGCACCCTGGTGGAGGTGTATTGGCCAGGTGAGCGCAGCTGGTATGGTGGACGGTTAGGGGGGGGGGCATCTGTGGAGGGGGCGACGGTGATTGAGTACCTTGATGGGAACCCGGAGAGAGAGGAGGTGTTCCTGGAGGACAGGCCGAGAGGCCCGGGTGATCATGACGGTTTCCTGTCCAGGCGGGGTGGTGGGCGGCGCGTCGGGGTGAAGACGGTTGGTGGCTGGAGCAGGGAGGCGGAAAGGGCTTGCTTATGGGTTGGCGGCGGTTGCCTCGGGGGGATGCGGGCGCGGGTGCGGGTGGCGAAACTGAGGGGGTCAGCGGGGAGGACCGGGCCGGAGTGGATGGTCTGGCGGGTGGGATGGCAGTGAGCAGCGGAGAGGGCGTGGAGGGCCCTCGTCTGTCACTTCGGTTGGAACTGTCGGGGCGTTCGGATGGGGTTAGCGTTGATCTTGGGAGTGGTGCTGTAGCGGTGGAACAGTTGGGTGGTGAGGAGGCCGTGGGGGTGGCGGGTGAGGGTGTCCACTGGGTAAGGTTAGGAACGAGGACGGTGGGGGCAGAGCGCGGGGCTGATGTGGCGGGTGTGGGAGGGGCTGTGGAGCCACTGAGACCGTTGGGGGGTGCCTCGGGAGGGACTAGTGGGTCGGCGCAGCTCGAGGGAAATGGCGGGCGGAAGGGGGCAGGACAGCGGGTGGGGGGTGTGGTCTGCTCGGTGCCGGGGTGCTCGGTGGGGGCCCTAGGAAGCAGACGAGCCCTGACGGAGCATTTTCGGCGGAGCCATCCTGAAGCATCAGGGCTTCTGCTGTCTGCGGCGAGGCTCACGCGGTGCCCTGAGCAGAGCTGTGGACATATCCTCTCGGAGACTGGATTGCGGCAGCATCAAGGTCGGGGTGGGGGCTGTCTGGTTAGTTATGCTCAGCGTTGTGCGCCGGCTCAGGGAGGAGGCGGCAGTGGGGGCCAGGGCAATCCACGGGCGGCGGGGCGGGCGCAGGGGCAGCACGGAGGCGAGAGCTTGGTGGGGGACCCGGATGGGCTTGGAGAGGCGGGGTGGACATGGCTGCGAGGACTGAGTGTCGACGATTGAGCTGTGAGCGACTTCCGTTCCCTGATGGTGCCGAAGAAGTTGTGGGGACTGTTCACCGAGTGTGTGATGGTCGCGCTTCGGAGGATGCGGGTGGACACAGAGGACGTCGAGGCCTACAAGCTGTTCTTTTTACTCCCGCGCCTGGTTCTTCCGCCGGTCCAGCAGGGGATGAAGCAAGGTGTGGCCCAGGTCATTAAGGAGCGTTGCGCCCGCTTCCTACGCGGCGAGTGGGAGGAGCTGCATGCGGAGGTGCCGGGGGATCGGCGAGGTGTGGCCGAGGCGGATGAGGAACGGGTGCTGCGAGATGCTGTGCGGTTGGTGAAGGCGGGGCAGCTGGGAAAGGCAGCAAAGAGGCTGGAGTTGGCCAAGCTGGCATCAGCGACGGAGGAGACGTTGCTGAAGTTGGAGCGGTTGCACCCGGCTGGGACAGGCAGGAGGCAAGATGTGGGAGAGGATCGCCGGCGGGAGCTTCGGGGGCAGGCGCTTGAGCTGGATGAGAAGACGTTCGATGATGTAATGCGTAATCTGCCGCGGGCCTCGGGACCGGGCAGCTCTCAGTGGCGCTGGGAGCATATGTGGGCGGTCCATGTCTCTGGTGGGCGAGATGCACTGTTGGAGGTGTGCAACCATCTGGCGGCAGGTCGGGCCCCGGCGGGAGTTCGGGAGTGGTTGGCAAGCGCTAGGTTAGTGGCGTTGCTGAAGGACGACCTCGGCGTCAACGTCCGGCCCATTGCGTGTGGCAGAGTCTTCTGGAAGCTAGTGGCAAAGGTCAAATGCAGGCAGCGTGCGAAGGCCCTCAGGGCTCGATTTTGTGGGCGTCGACAGGATGATGAGCATGGTGGACTGCGGGCGGCCCAGATTGGGGTTGCGGTGAAGGGAGGGGCGGACCTGGGGGTCCACACTGTTTAGGCGGCCCTGGACCGGCACCCGGAATGGGTCTCTGCCAAGGCGGATGCCAGGAGTGCCTTCGATGAGGTACACCGTGAGGCAATGTTTGAGGCTATCGAGCGGGACTTCCCGGAGCCGTGGGCATGGACGGACCTTTGTTATGGGGTGGATGCGAACCTGGGGTTTCGGCTGGGGGGCATTGATGGCTCGGTGATGCGATTTGTCAAGTCGAAGGAGGGCACGCAGCAGGGGGACCCCCTGGGGCCACTTTACTTGGCTGCCCCGTTGCAGGTGGTGCTGGAGCGGGTTCAGGAGGGACACCCTAGCGTGGTCATCTTTGCCTACTTGGATGACGCTTTCTTCCTGGGCCCTCCGGTTGAAGCGGCGCTCGCGTATGAGACTTATATGGAGGAGGCAGTGGCGATTGGCCTGGATATTCAGCCGGTGAAGTCAGCGGCTTTCTCGCCTGAGGGGGACGCCAGTTGCTTCGAGGCCGGGATGCCGGGTGCACGGGGGGAGCTGGACTTCATCGATGTCTTGGGGGTGCCGGTGGGGAAGGCAGAGGCGGTCAGTGTGGAGATGTTGAAGAAGGTGGAGGAGCTATGTGGCATCCTGCCCCTCTTGAACAAGCTTGGGCATGCGCAGGCCCAGGGGCTCCTGCTTCGATTCTGTGCCCACCCGAGGCTGGGGTTCTGGCTGCGAGGTGTGCCGCCGGAGATGATGCGGGAGGCGGCTGAGGAGCATGACAGGAGGATGGAGGGGGCGTTGCGGGACTTGCTGCCTGGCGGTGGATTGGCGTGGCACTTCTGTGAGTTTGCCACCCTCCCGCATGGGATGGGCCTGACTAAGGCGGCGAGGGTGAGCAGTGCGGCCTGGCTTGGCGGGTTTGCGCAAGTCTGGGAGGATATGCGGGAGCTCTTTCCGACAGTGACGGCGGGGACCGGGGACCTCGGGGCTGAGAGCGACTTGCCGTATATTAATTCTTTGCAAGCGGCCATGCAGAAGGTGTCGGAGGCGATCGAGGTGATTGGGGAGGCGAGGGGAGCAAATGAGCATTTGCCACCACAAGTGCCAAAGGCGGACGACGTCAAGAAGTTGAGTGATTACAGCAGGTCTCAAAAACGTGCCCAACGGGTCTATGTTGTTGTCCTCCACTCTGCGAATTGGCTTTGGCTGGCTGGGCACGTGGGGGCGTCTCGGCTCCCCTGGCTTTTCTCGGTGACCTTCAACAGCATTGGGCCTGCTTTCTTGAGGGGTGTTCCATGCTGCCCAGCCCTTGAGCTCAGTTCGGCGGAATACCGGGTGGCCCTGCGGCACATTCTTCATGCGGAGCAGCCCCTCCTTGGCCAAGTGGAGGAGTGCCCCGATTGTGGAGGAGAGCGAGATCCCACCGGGACACACTTACTGGCATGCCGGGGGGGAGTGGGGGCTGGGGGAGGAAATTGGTACTCTTTCATCCACCACAAACTGCAAAGGGTGCTGTTCGAGGTGGCCAAGTCTGCCTATCCCTTGGCGTCTGCATTGCACGATGACTTCGCGGGCTACCTGACCTACTCACGGAATCATTGCCCGGATGTGACAGTGTTGGATGCGGAGGGACCGGGCCAATATGTGCTGTTTGATGTGGTCACGGCGCGGCCGATGTCAGACGCGCACCTGGGAGCGGCCATGATGGCCCCCGGGGCGGCGGCGAAGAAGGTAGAGGAGAGCAAGGTGGCGACGTACGGGGATGTCCGCCCACATCACTTCATCCCCTTTGGGGTGGAGGTGTACGGTGGGCTGGGGCCTGCGGCGTATGGATTCCTTCGGAAGACGCAGCGGCGCTTCAGGGAGCGGCGGTACATGGAGGCGAACGCGGAAGGGGGAGAGCAGGTGGATGGCAATGGGGACGAGGACGAGGACGAGGACGAGGAAGCGGCACGTGGCGGGGCGGTGGGCTGGAAGGAGAAGTGGGTCCGGCTGCTTTCTTTCGCGCTTGCACGGGGGGTTGCAGGGCTGATCATCAGGCGGGCTGTAGGGCGATGTCCGGCCGGAAGTGGGTGGCGTTGGGCTGGCGGAGGGCGTGTGGGAGGAGGCATGGGCCCGGACCTGGATCGGGGGGAGGCGGACCGACGGGAAGGGGCGGAGAGGTTGGCACTGATGGACAGAGCGTGGGAGGACGCGTTCGAGGAGACAGACTATGCCACGGAGGATGGGTCTGGCGGTGGGACGCAGGAATCTGAGGGAACGCAGCGTGAGCGGTCTGGGCACGCTCCCGGTGAGGCAGGCGAGGCAGGCGCGATGGCATCGAGGCTTTTGGAGAGCATGGAGGACGTGCGGCGGGAGGCGGAGCATCTGGGCACTGTGGAGGGTCAAGGAGGGGGCACCGCCGAGGCGCGATCTGGAGGGGCACGGGCAGGCATAGGCGGGCTCAGCCAGGCGGCGTCAAGTGTCGAGGATATCTTGAATGAGTGGGATGACCTTTTGTCGCCGGGCCCGGAGGGTGGGGTCTGGACTCAGGAGCAGAGTGGGGCCTCGCCGGAGCAAGCAATGGCCTTGGCTGAGGGAGGGGTGGCCACCTTGATGGGGGGGAGCAGGCGGGTGGCCGGCCTTCTTGAGGGGGTTGTTGGCATGGGGGGAACTGATGAGGGTGACGGGGGAGATGTGGGGAGGCTCGCGGGTGGAGATGACACACGCCGGGCCCCTCAGAGCCCGGGGGCCCATCCCGGCAGCGATGACCACTTACAACAGGTTGCACGGCAGCATACGGCATCTCATCAGCTTCCGTGCCCACCGGGCGAGGTTGCTGGCCGTGCCGGAACTAACACTGAGCAGCTGTCGGGAAGGCGACGGCCGGGTGGTGAACTATCGGCCAGGAGGGCTTGGGACACACAGGCAACTGTGGGGATGGGACCCCAAGTAGGAACAGTGCGGCGTGACAGTTACAGCGCAAGTGTGGAGCACATTGCTCAAGTTCGCAGCTTCCTCGCAAGGCAATCAGCGCAAGGGCTCCAGTCACGGGGAGTTGGTGCTGGGGGTAGAGGGCTACAGGCACAAGTCGTTGGTCCAATTTATCATTCTCAGCCCCTTGGGACAGCGCTTGGGCATTTTGGCCGTGGCGTGGATGGGCAAGCTCTCTTGAGACCAGTTTGTAGGGGGCAGCGGAGTACTGTGGGATGTGGGCTTGGTGGTGGAGGGGTGGCTCGATTGGCGGAGGTGAGCCGGCTCCAGAGACACAGCACAGTGCGCCCGGCAAGACAGCCGCAGAGGGGCTCAGGTGGCCCAGTGAGGCTCAGGGAGCAGCGGAGTGGTCCTGCGCGTAGGCTTGGTGGTGGAGATATGGCTTGCGCAGTTGGGGGGCAGGGATGAACCGGCTTCAAGCACAAGGCGGCAATGCGCCGGCGGTGCGGATGCAGAGGGGCTCGGGTGGCTCAGTAAAGCTTAGGGGGTCCCATTCTTTACTAGTAAGCTCGGAGATTCTGGATGGGTGTCCCGAAGTGTGTGCTGAATCCTTTGATCCCTGGCGTGGGTACATAGTGCAGCCGGTCTTCTGCGGGTACGGGGTGCCAAAGGAGTCGGTCCAAGGATAAGCATACATGCATACCGGGAGCAGAGGGGTGGTCTTGCGCGTAGGCTTGGTGGTGGAGATATGACTCGTGCAGCACGGGGGGCGAGAATGAGCCGGCTTCAGGCACAAGCCAGGAGTGCGCCGGCGGTGCGGACGCAGAGGGGATCGGGTGGCTCAGTGAGGCTTAGGGGGTCCCATTCTTCACTAGTGAGCTCCGGAGATTCCAGATAAGTGTGTGTTGAATCCTTTGATCCCCGTCGTGGGTACATAGTGCAGGTAGTCTTCTGCGGCTACGGAGTGCCAAAGGAGTCGGTCCAAGGATAAGCACATACACACATACATACAAGCATGCTTTCAACCATCCATGCATCCATTTACATTCATCGACCAGCAGGTCCATTTATCGATTGAAAGCCACCAGGAAGAATGTTGGCGTGAATCGCTTGTCTGCATCTTCCATCATCCATCCATTAGCTTACACTCATGGACCAATAAGAATTGGTATTTTCTTTCCTATTTCATCAAATGGGAAGTCACCTGGGGGGCATGCCACCAGCGGACACTTAGTCCGTAACCCAGACTTGACACGCTGTAGCTGATGGGTTGTGCACGTTGCGCACTCGCGTGTGCGACAATCATTTGTTCATCCATCCATCCATCCATCCATCCATCCATCCATACTGCATCGCATTTGTCTCGAGATTCCTGTGTGTTAGCACAACCCCGCCCTGTCCTCGCCGGGTCTGTATCCAGGTATCCTTTGCGTATGGTAGCTCTCCGTTGCTTGCCTCCTTTCTTTTCGCTGTCACGCCCTCCCCTCCCACAAGTCTCTCCCGTGGCTTTCTCCCCCGTACCGGAATGATACTTCTGATGAAAAATTCCCTATGCGGCCCGTGCGAGAGAGGCGCAAAAAGTCCCCCGGGTCAGGTAGACTCCATCTGTCTGATGTACCGCTGTGAAGTTCCTGAATGCTTCTCATATCCACTGAGCTGATGATGAGATGACCCATAGCCAGCCCTGCGTGCCCCAACTTCTCTCTCTCATTCTTGCCCCTATGCACCTCTCCGAGGGCCGCATGAGCAGTCAGTCGACAGACACCTGGATTAAGACCGGAGCATGCCCCTCTCCACACCTGCAACCCAAGCAACGACCGTTGTTCCTGAGCCCTTCCCCGAAAAGTCGAGTCGAGTTCGCACCCAAGGTATCAGGTATAGGTACATAGTCTGGCTTATTGGCCCAGGGTCTCGAATGTTGCTTATCTCTCCTTGGCCGCTGACGTTATGCGAGTACCACACTGGTAGGCTCGGTAACCTATTGTTGTTGAGAACGGCATTAGTTGTTAAACAAGGAAGGGCGGCATCATTGTCCCGACGACAGTCAAGCTCTGTCACGATTCTGTATCCAGGTATCTTGCGCGTGTGGTAACTTTCCTTTGCTCTCTTCCATTCTTCCCGCACTCACCCCCTCCCCTCCGACCAGTCTCTCCTCTGGCTCTATCTCCCCCTTACCTGAATGACGCTTCCGATTAAGAGTTCCCTGTGCGGCCCCAGCAAATGGGCAGAAAACGTCCCCCAAGTTGGACAGATTCGGCTGTCATTGAGTGCCGTTGAAAAGTTCCTGAACGCGCCTCGCATCCACTGGGATGGTGGTGGGCTGGCTTTGGTTGGCGCGCCTCACGCTGCTCAATGTGTGTGGCTCTCAAGCGGTGCCGGTGCGGGGGTGGCGAGCAGATATACGATGAACGGCAGCTGTTGTTCGAACTCCCCTTCAGATTGCGTACAGAGATCCTCCAGCATAAGTACAGAGATGTGATCCGCGAGGTCCCTATGTTCTCAGAGGGTGGTTCATCATTCCAGACAGAGGTACGCTGCAGTGCTAAGCGCCTCGCCTTCTGACTCTGAGCCCCCTCTCCCTCATCTCTGTCTTAGTCTCTTTACCGACTGACTGACTGGCTGACTGGTTGGCTGGCTGATTGGCTGGCTAACTGGCTGACTGACTGACTGGTTGGCTGGCTGATTGGCTGACTGTGTGGCTGGCTGGCTGACTGACTGGCTGAGCAGGCTCCCTCCCTCCCCTCCCTCCCTCCCTCCCTCCCTCCCTCCCTCCTCCCCTCCCTCCCCTCCCCTCCCCTCCCCTCCCTCCCCTCCCCTCCTCCCTCCCCCTCCCCTCCCCTCCCCTCCCCTCCTCCCCCTCTCCCGGATGGGAAGTGGTGCCCAACAGATGACCGGATATAACATCCACTTTCACTTTTCGTTTCCACAGACGTTGTTTGCTGTGGCAAAGCAGGCGGGGGGGATGGGGGGTGGGGTGGCAGTTATTCTCACGGTTGAACGAGGTATTCTTTCCTCAACACACAGATGTTTACGACGAGGACGAAATAGCGCATGAGATGTACATCATCTCGCACGGCAGAGTGGAGATGTGGGATGCGCACACAAAGAAGGCATCGTCCCACCTCACCAGGAATCTCCATGCATGTGGTTGGCTAGAAGATTCTCCGACTGGAGTTCCATCATCGATGATCGCTAGCTGTATGCCGGCGCATGTTGCAGACCGGAACCCTAGCCCTATCACTCAATCGATTGTATCGTGCGGCGGTGTCAAGGCGAAGGAAGCAAGGAACACAGCATCGGTCCTGGTCAGAATTAAATTGTTGACGTTGCAGCATCCGAGGCGTGCAAAGGGACAGGCGCAGGGGGTGGTGGGTGGCGCTGTCATCAACAAGAGCAGAGCTCTGATTCGTCATGGCGGGGAGGAGGGACGTCGGCAGGTTGTTGCGTCCCTCGGGAAGGGGGCATACTTTGGTGAAGGGGCGGTGCTCGAGCCGGAAATCACCCGAACTGAAACTGCGCGTTGTCAAACTGGAGTTGGTCTTCTAGCAATCCAGGTCAGCTCCCATGGGGCACCTCCAGTCGTCACCACGGCTGCGACACGTGGCATCTCAGTGCGGCTGCTTTGTGCATTCAGGTGTACAACTGTGCCACAGATCTCCCGGTTGTAGAGAAGTGGACCCTGGATTCGACTGGCACAAGGCCTGCCTGCCCTCGCTCGCTGGCGAGTCGCCGCCAAGATGGGGGGCAGATGTCAGCCAGCTTGTTTAATGAATAGACCGAGACTGCCAACCTTTCTGGTCACACGCAAAGTGAGAGGCATCCGGAGCCGATTGGTTGTGCAGTGTCTGGCCGCGCGCAATCTGCCCGAAGGGAACGGCCAGCAGCAGCAAAGTCGAGGAACAGGACCTCATACACACACGCGCACACACAGGGGGCGGTACAAAACGCGGAATAGTTGTTAGCTCGTTTCCCATATATACACGCAGACAACTGTGGGGATGGGACCCTAAGTAGGAACAGTGCGGCACGACAATTGCAAGGCAAGTGTGGAGCGCATTGCTCAAGTTCGCAGCTTCCTCGCAAGGCAATCACGGCAAGGGCTTCAATCATGTGGAGTTGGTGCGGGGGGCAGAGGGCTACAGGCGCAAGTCGGTGCTGGGTGCGCAAGTTCGGATGAGGGCAACCCAGTTTATCATTCTCAGCCCCTTGAGACAGCCCTTAGACATTCTGGCCGTGGCGCGGGTGGGCAAGCTCTCTTGAGACCAGGCTCTAGGGCGTGTAGGGGGCAGCGGGGTGTTGTGGGATGTGGGCTTGGTGGTGAAGGGGTGGCTCGATTGGCGGAGGTGAGCCGGCTTCAGAGACAGAGCAGCAGTGCGCCGGCAGGACAGTCGCAGAGGGGCTCAGGTGGTCCAGTGAGGCTCAGGGAGCAGAGGGGCGGTCCTGCACGTGAGCTTGGTGGTGGAGATATGGCTCGCGCACGGGGGACAGGTGAGGCCCGGCTTCAAGCGCAAGGCGGCAGTGCACCAGCGGTGCGGATGCAGAGGGGCTCGGGTGGCTCAGCGAGGCTTAGGGGTCCCATTCTTCACGAGTGAGCTCCGGAGAATCCGGATAAGTGTCGAAGTGTGTGCTGAGTCCTTTGATCCCCGGCGTGGGTACATAGTGCAGCTGGTCTTCTGCGGGTACGGGGTGCCAAAGGAGTCGGTACAAGGATACGCACACAGGCCTTGTGAGGATTCACAGCGTAGCTGATCCTTTCTGGTTATGTGATGTCAAAGGAGTCGGTCCAAGGATACGTGGCAAACATTGTGGACCGGGTCTTCACCGTTGCCGCATGGCGCACTGAGCCCGCCGACTGAGCCGGTGCCGTCCACTGATACAGGTGTACTGGCATCAGAGGTTCACACAATGCAATCTCTGCATATGTCGCCTGATTTTGTAGAGCTTTCGTTGGTAGTGAGCCGGGCGCTACGTGGAACGTGGATGGGCGCAGGCCATGGATGTGAGAGAGTTGATGATAGCATATCCACATCTTTTTGAAGACTTTAGAGACGTGTACCTGACACGAAAGCTTCGTTTGGTTAAGATGCAAGAGACCTCTGCGTCTATAAGCACGCTCCGCCGGCGCACCATGAAGCGCCCAAAGCTCTTCATGTCCGAACAGGTGGAGCAGACGGGCTTGGGAGTTGATGACCGGGCTTCAGACGGCAGACCCGGCCCTAAGGCAAGACCTAATGCATTATCAGAAGGATGCGTTTCTCCTCCTACTCGTCAGCGGAGCCTTAGTGGGAAAGAAAATGAACATCAGCTTCAGCGCACCGCACAACGCAAGAGACTGTTGACCCTCGACACCCACGAGCAGATCATCCCTGAGGTTCGATCTACAATGTGCTCTCGCCTGTGGAAAGTCCCATTTCGCAACGATGTCCAGTTGTGCTGTCAGCAAATAGAGCATTGTGGCAGTGCATCTCTCCAACAGCAGAAAAGCAAAGAGACGCTCTCCTCAGGGTGTCAGCATCTCTCCAACAGCAGAAAAGCAAAGAGACGCTCTCCTCAGGGTGTCAGCATCTCTCCAACAGCAGAAAAGCAAAGAGATGCTCTCCTCAGGTTGTCAGCATCTCTCCAACAGCAGAAAAGCAAAGAGACGCTCTCCTCAGGGTGTCAGCATCTCTCCAACAGCATGAGTCAAGCTTGCTATTTGGTGCTGGGCATACTTTGTGCATCGGAATAGCCTCTAGCGTTAAGTGCTGGGCCGTGGTTCCGTCATGGCAAGCGTCCGTCACAAAAAGACGGCAGCTGTCCCCATGCAGCTCATGCAATATGTGCGCCCAGTCTGCCTGAATTAGTCCGGTGACGTGTGAATATGCCTGTACATATATACATGTGCATGTACATGTACGTATGTACATAAGCGTGTACACATATGTGTATATGTTGTACACGTACATGTGTTATACAAATATGTCTTGATGCAGCACAAAGAGACATTGCTTATGTAAGGATGAAGTTAGGGCTCGTTTCAACACGTCTTGTTCCACTGGGTGTGTTTGCTTGCTCGAGTGTTTATGACGAAGTGTTGTACATGGCGTGGAGGGGGCATTGCAGGGCATGGAGGGGAGACTCAAAACCTATGTGGATGGGAGGCTTGCGCAAATGCAAAAAGAGGTAAATTATCATGCCACTTTACCTAACCAACTAGGTTGCCCTTCCATCACAACGAACCAAGGAACCATTTAAACATTGAATTCCCTGCACACGAATCAAGATGTGAGTATCAAAATGAGCATTTTTCCCAGTGTTGATGATGGTTGTTGCTCTTTGACTGATCGCAGATTGGAGAAAATATCGCGAAAACGGCGGAACAACAGACTCAAGTTCTCTGCGATTTCATGAGAGGGCTTCAAGGTGCAGATCCATTACCGCCCATAAATGTACAGGGCCGTCAAAGTGAAAACTTGCCAAAACCAAGAACAGAAAGGGTGAACGACAACAGTGTGGTTGAATAAAGATGACAGTGACACCTCACAGCAGTCAGACTGGTCATCGTCACAACCAGACTCCAGGATGACTCAATGTAGGGTGAGGATGTCTTCTAAGGGTCACGTGATCGCAAAGTGCACACTTCTCCGTCTCATCAGCAGAAACCTTATTGAATATCGCAGCTGAAAGCTTTGAATATATGCGATTACAATCTTATGTGTACACATGTGCCTGTGTACGTTATTGACGAGCGTACTGATCAACCACGCACCCACCCGGCGCCAATAGGATCTCTAAAAACGTGTAAGGTATGAGTAACCCGCAAATGCAGTCATGATGACTTGACAGATTTATCATTAACTGCACTAAAAAACTCGAGGATCCCGCTTTCCGTTTTTTTGTTTCATTGACTCGAGTTCTCTTCCTGGCCATATGCGCATACTCTGCGCTAAAAACCACGCTCAATTTCTTTGTACACACATGCTCAGCGGTTCGAAAGTGTTTCCACTGACTACACGAGACTTTTGCGCCTGGAACGGCCGGCTGCGGTGCAGTAGATCTCTAGTTTATGAATAAGGCTTCATTTGAAGTCTGATGAGTAACATGTCGCTACACGTTGTTCACAAGACCCTTTCCATACACTTGGGATACGTGTCTTAGGATGTCCTACGTATTTGGGCCAAAGGCAGTATGCGGGATACAAGAAGAAGCAAGGCGAATTCGTGAATCAGAGTTATCCGCTTACCTGGGATGTCGTGTTTGCCACTTGTCACATATCATGAAATATGTCTCAAGCGACCAGCACTCAGAGGTTAGTTGACCTAACTTAGACGCCTTCCAAAAATCACAAAAGTTGCAAGCGACGAAATTTTAGCGTGATCTGACGGTCACTATTTCGGAAATGGTTTCCCCCGATTGCTCATCCGCCCCAAATCCCAAATCCCGATTCTGCCTGTCTCGATTTCAGGATGCGGGGTAACATTCCCATCGAATTCGTCTACAGTGGGGAAAACATAACAATCCTGTCATGTGCTCCAGAGCCACTTGCGGGTTACTGCGGACTTTTTTTATTGCTTTTAATTCCAAAATGTGCTTTTATAAAATGTGATAAGCAAAATATAAGTTGTGGGTGGTTCACATTACGACATATCATCTCCATGTCGGACCACGTCGTAAGTGCCAACCAAGTAGGTACCACATCAATATATTGACCAAACAAAGAAAAAGAAAAAGCGACACCCTTCTCAGGGTGCGGGGCGTTGAGTCCCCTCGACTTCTTTTGGCGAAACAATTGACTAATTGCGAAATTAATAAAAGGTTCGCAGTACGCATAAGGTACTGTGTCTATCAATGCCGAAAGTGCTGCAAGCAAGGCTATATACATGCATTAATGCGGGAGCGTGTTTGGTTTATCTCCTTGGACCGACTCCTTTGGCATTACGTAGCCACAAAGGATCGGCTGCACTGTGTACCCTCACCAGGGATCAACGGATTCAGCACACACTTTGGGACACTTATCCGGATTCTCCGGAGCTCACGAGCGGAAAATGGGACTCCCTAAGCCTTTATGCAATGGTTTGCATATTGATAGACCAATAGGTTCCATCCATTCATCAATTGTAAAGCCAGCGGAGGGCATGCCGACACGAATTGCCCGGGATTCAGCACGCATCGAGTTGCGTGAAGTTGCACAGCGATTGGTACATACATCCATCCCGTGCTATTGTGCATTTGTTGGTTTACAGGTCTGTGTGTGTCCATGGTATCCTGGTCCTAGCTCTAATATCTGGCAAAGCCGGCGATAGCCAGCATCACGAGCGGAGCGAGTATTCAACGCCCGACAACGTCCCAAAAAAAAAAGTCCATCGATTCGTTATGATTAATTAATTCATTAATGGTTATGCCGACTAACGAATATTCCGGTGGTAGTATTATCCATATATGTGTATGTGTGTTGCAACGAGAACTCGCATTCCCTAAAACTCGCGTATTACAAATTCCATACCGTAAAGTGCGTATAAACGTAACCTTTTAGACATTTGCATTTATACTCGGACGTTCTCTTGTCACTTTTACAGTACCATGATAATAAAACTGTTCGACGCGTTGCATTTTTCATTCCTGAGTTCTTTGTTCAGATTATTTCCACCGACTGCCAAAAGCTTTCTGCACATATAGATAGCATATATAGCTGAACGTGTAAATGTGTCACGAGAAATCTGTCTCCGTTTTTTATCGTTGAACCATCAATTGATAGGTCATAACTAGAAATCGAGGGATAGTATTTGACAAAAGTGGCTATAAAAGTCTCATGCATTCCCCGAATCCTAACAAGTGGATCCGTGACAGTGCACAGCATGCGTTCTCGACGGTCAAACCGTCTGTCGAATGGCACGAAGCTCGAAAAGCGATAATGAATCGATGTAGTAATGGCATCCTCCAAAAGTATCGTGCAAGCTCACCAAAGGCATTAATTGGCGGAAGGTTATTGCCAAGTGGATGGGCCCCAACTTGACTTCTTGTTTCAGATAATTGCATTGAATTTATTTTCTAAATGAACACTCCGATCCTTCGCTGCTCGATCGTACGGTTGATCATAGGGTGCTCCCAAATTACATACTCGCCAGAGGACAATGCCGAGATGACGGCAAGGAGAACCCAGGTAAAAACGATGGGCCTGACACCATACCGAGCTTCGTAGACATGGTCATGATAGAGGGCCTGGAAGACCTGGAAGACGGGTGGGAATGCACACAGCATGAGGCACCGGGAAAAGTAAAAAACCTACACCTCATAGAGATAGCTCACACCGACGACGAAAAATGTGGACCCAAACTCCTGGGAAAATACATGAAATACGGACAACTGCTACAACTGCTACGCGGACACGGCTTCCGCGCCAAGCTCCACGTCTTCGCAGTGGGCAGAACAGGCACAGTATACAAACACAACCGGGATATACTCGATCAGCTAGGGCTTAACAGAAAAGAAGCCACACAGGCACTACGACGGATACATGACCTGACAGTGGACTATGCACACAGCACCTACCAGCTGTACAGAAGACTCAGACAAGAAAAACAAGAGGAAGAAGTAGATGGAAACCACCCGGTGTAAATTGTCCCAACAAGGCCGCCACTTGTGGCGGTCCGGCCCAGAGTAGGGCCGGGGAAATTAATTTACTCATACGCCCGACGGGCGTGGTTTTTTCTTTTTTCTTTTTTCTTTAATCGACAATAAAATTGCGTGGTCCTACTTATATACCAAGTTACTTTGACTTTAAAAGTGGTCGTCTTGGAAGTGCTCAATTTAATGTGAATAATCTTTATATTCCAAATTACCGAAACGATGCATTAGGATATTTTAATTCGATATGTGCAGCAAAAGCTGACCAATATATGACCAAATGTGGTTGCAAAGTCAATTCTTTTGAAGATTGGGTTAATCATTATTTTACTTTTTTGGTTCGATTAAATATGCCGAGTGATATGGGTGTCCGGTCAATGTCAGGTTTAGACTCAAGAGGGCTAAACAAAATGATGTACCTTGAAACTTCAGAAGGTACAGATACGACCGAAGAAGTATTAACAAATCATGAAGTGTTTGTATTTTGTGCTTGTACAAGTGTCTCACGTGTAGGTGTTGGACGTATGATTGAATTAATTGTTTAATTGTTTATTTATTGTTATACATAAAAAATAATGAATCGATTTCAACCAAATGACACGGCTACCGGCCTAGGTGAACGTATAGGCGAAATTAAAAGTGAATCGCCGCCCTCTCTAATGCAAATGTCCGGGTTTAGATCCCCTTCGATGCAACAATTGCCGTGTAAATCAATAACTGACATAACTTTACCCCCAGCCAAAATTTCAAATGTAAATGAATTAGCTGGATATAAATCTTATATTTTTGGACATGGAGATAAACCATCTTTGAAAACTTCAATGTTTACCTTTCCCGAACATCCATTAAATAATCCTATTTTAAAACCCGCAAATTATTTCTTTGAATAATATATCATATTACAACAAAATAATGAGCTCCTTTGCTTGGTAAAGAATTAATAATGAATCAAAATGTTAACGTAGGTAATGGTGTATTTATAGGATGTGAAAATAAAACGACTAGGACAACTTTGCAAATGTTAGGGCCAGATGTCCTAATAAATATTGACGGGACAAAAAGTGGACAACCTGCAGAAGTAGCTTTAAATATGGCTGGCGCAACAGGGAAAATGTTAGTTAGATTTGCAGGTTTGCCTATTGTAGAAACTAATAACGTTCCTACTGTGTCGGATGATACACCAATAAATGGATTATATGTATTCAAAGCGAATCCAGATGATAAATTTGGAACAGTATTTATGAAACTTGATGAATAATAAATATGCATTATTATTACAGTATAATATGTGTGTGTGTGTGTGTGTGTGAGTTCATTTGGCAAAAACGTATTTCTTACAACTTTAAACAATGTAGCTGAACCCGAACCCAATCCGCCCATACCTGACCCTTTAACAATCAATCAATTAAATGTAAATCAAATAAGAGATAATTCAAATCCTTGTGAACCAATCCACGTTGCTTCGACTTTTTTATACCGTGGAGATTTTTCATATATAGACACTACAGATGTTGATAATCAAAGAGAATTTATGAAATTACAAACAGATGATGATTTAAATTTAGCGAATAAAATTAATTTTCGTGATTTTGTTTTAAACAATCCTGCAAGTAAATCAAAATTTTCTATAGATTTAGATGAACTTGATAGTTCTTTTGAAATTAAATCTTTAGACCCCGTTTCTCAAACAAGATTGAAAATAGGAGACACCGGTATTAATGAATGGTCATTTATGCAAACAGCATTAAATGTAGAGCCTCTCGGAGCCGGCGTGCTTCTTATTGACGGACCTTTAATTTTAAACACCGGTGATATTACTTTGAATTCTGGAAATTTTATTGGGGACGGTTCTTTGCTTCAAAATTTACCGTATCCTTCCGAAAATCAATCACTTCAAAATGTTTGTGATATTTCTCCAATTACAACGACAAGCATCACAGCCAATTCTTTTATTGGTGACGGAAATCAATTGACCAATTTACCCATCCAACCTGATACATCAACATTACAAGATGTAACTACACGTGGCTCAACAACTACAACAAACGATATTTCTTTTACCGGAACTGGAAATTTTACAATAAATCAAGATGAAATTGATGGTACTTTAATTAGAATAAGAGGCGGTACTCAAGATGGTAAATTTCGGATCGCCGAAACAACAAATGATGATGGATATCCTGATGCACAACGAGCTACATTGATTGGTCGCAACGCCGGTTCTTTTAATGCTGGCGTAGACGTTATAGGAATAGGTTCAGGCTCGGCCAATGATAATGCTGGAAAGTATAGTGTAGGATTAGGTGATGATACTAACCAAAATAATGCTGGTATCGAATGTGTTTCTATAGGACGCTTTTCAGGAGAAAACAATAGTGGAGATTATAGTGTATCATTAGGTTCATATGCTAATCAAAATACAACTTCTGCACCTGCGGTTGATAATACTATTTGTATAAATGCAACCGGTGTTGAATTGAATACTACAAATCCAAGTTCATTTACGGTGAAACCTATTAGAGCAAGTCCTGATGTGACATTAGAAAATTTACAATTATATTATGATTCAGTTTCCGGTGAAATAAAATCTGGTGCTGTAAATTCTGGAAGTATTGGCTCATTGAGTCAAGTGTTGGCTGCCGGAAATTCTGGAACTAATATTAATTTAACGGGAGATATAGATGCTACAAGTGCAATACTCACAAATAGTTTGAATTTTAGTTATACATCAGCTACGGCTTCTATTACAAGTTTAGGAATTCCATTGACAACATTGACAAATGCATATACAGCTTCATTACCAATAAGTCCGGTTCCTCATACAGGTGATGTATTTACTTTCGAAAATAATTATACCGGAAATACTATAAATACTGGAGATATTGTTCAATTTGACGATGACTTTACTAATGCAAATGGTGTAAAAATATATTCAGCTTCGGCAAATCAATCTGATCAAAATTGTATGCCTATTGGTGTTTGTGTTCAAAATTCTACAACAGAAAATTCTTGTTTTGTTTGCACAAAAGGTTTTACAACTTGCAAAGCATTAGATGGAAGTTATGTTAAAGGTCAAATGCTTCAATGTGTAGTCGGAGGTTCAGTTAATTCTTCACAAATTACTACAAATAATGTTGGAAACATTGGTGTGTGTATGGAAAGTAAAGTTATAACAACTCCGGGTTCAGGATTATTGGTTTGGATTAAACCTGATTTTAAATTATAATCTTATATGTTATATAATTATATTATAGAATAGAAATGGCGGCTTTTGGTAAAGATTTAATTTGTAAAAATCTACAATGTACAACCTTAATGGACAAACTTACAACCCCGTTCAAACTTCAAAATGGGCCGAGACACCCGCAATTCCGGGTGGTGCTCCTGCAATTCTTTCTCCGGTTACGGCTAACGCAGATGTTACATTAAACGGAGTATTAACTGCAGAATCTACCATTACAACGACGGGCGTTTCGTGTACAACGGCTCAGGCGGACACTTTAATTTCAGTTGAGAAATTAACTTACGCTCAGTGTAAAAAAAGATTGATTGAAAGTGGTCAAGGAATGAGAATATCAAAATTTGACACATCATTTATAAATTATTTTGATTTTACATTATCAGCGGCTGATCACAATATGACTGTCCCAGGGGTATTCCCAGGAGTTATCTATCATCCAGTATGCAATGTGATCGGATCTTATATATTTCCAGAATATATTTCTATTCACATAAACCCAGACAGCAAGAGTTATTATTTTCTGCTGTCCAAGTCTGAGAGACCAACTCAGTGATCTCTCTTTATTCACCACTCTGAGCTCACAGATTGTTTCCCCAACTGTTCGCTCAGGCAATGTCACATCCACTCACTAATTTCCCTAATAGTTCGCTACTCTTATTCTCATCGAAATCAGACCCCACTATTCTGGGTGTCTCAGCAGGTACGTCGTGCCTCCTGGCACAACTCTCCCCCCGTTAGGAGTGGACTTGCCCCTGAAACCACGACTAAAGCACAATCACATATACAATAGCGTACAGGGGTCTCGTGATTCCTCTGCTCATCAGCGTAGCAGAAAGGCTTCACCAAGGATCACGCTGCCAACGCTCATCCCGGATTCACCCAACCGCACACAACCGATATCTAAGGCAGGTCTTCAGTCTTCGTCTTCTCCTTCGAAACTCGAATTGCCGTAGATCGGTTGCACTCGGTCCAAGGGTTATGGCCGTAGCATCGTTTACTTTCCTGCACCTCCAAAAGTCAAGTGCTGGAACAGATGCCGCAGTGGACCCTCGGGAACTGGATACACTGCGTGTGACTTCTGCATCCCCTTCCGATGACCACTTGGTCCCAGTTATGCGGTATCAGGGTGAACTCCTGTTGCACGTCGATGCGAACAAGGAGTCGCTGCAGAGCATTGCAGCAAGGGTTCGGGCGGAGGCGAGCTCGTCCATATACACGTAGGTTTCATGTATCGTTCCCATACATGCAGTAGGTGCAAGTGAGGGGCGCCAGTAAATGGCTCATTACTGGCCTGAAACGCAGGGCGTCAGGGTAACGGCTCATCGGGTTCTCCACGAACCAGTGTTGAGGTCGGAGATACTCGATGATGTCTAGAGTGCGTTGTACGCACGCGTCCGCTGTGACGAAATCGGGTGGACCTCCCGTGGTGCGGGCCTGACTGTACTGGGTACAAGGAGGGCTTGCCCATACCACGCCGAAGTACCCTGGGGGATACCTCCAATAATCCCAGCTCTCAATGTCCGTCACGTGAGTCGGCCGCCAAAGCGGGTCCGCGTCCAGAGTTACCGATCTCGAGGCTGGGAAGCAGCGGGCAAACTCCTTTTCCACGGAGCCTGTTCCACTGAACAATACCAATATCCGTACTGGTCGAGTATCGAGTGCAGCGAGGGTAGTGACATAAGTGACCTCGCTCTCGCTCGTCATTCCACGCTGTTCCCAAGGAAGGCATTCGTCGGCGGGGTTCTCAAACTCCTCCTCCCAGGATCTCGTCAACAGGTAGGCTAAAGAGGCACCTAACGCTACCGCGGCAGAACTGGGTGTATCACGGCGTTGCTCTCGACGACGTAATGCAGCGTCACGTACCTGGCCCTCCATGGCCAGACGTTCGGTCGGTCTCAAAGTCCTTCAGCTGCTGCAGAGGTGCTCCACGCTCCAGCTTGTCTCGAGTCCTCCACGAATCATGAGCCTTTGAGTAGCCCGTCCAGCGTACCTTCCATTCCACAATCTCCTTTCCTCGGGAGATGCGAACTCGTCGAGCCAGAATGCGATCCACATGGGCCTCGCGCGTTGTCCATCAACTATCACCGCCTCTGGGATTGCTGGCTGTCGGCGTGACGCGAACGCATCTGCCCCTCCCACGTATGGCTTCAGTCGATGTTGTGCGAACACATCATGTATACGCCCGCGTGGGGGGAGCTGCAGTCGATAAGCCACCGGAGCACCTCGGTCCGCCTCCGGAAGACCCGCCTGCATGTCACTGTAGAACCGCTCCGTCACCGCCAACGGCCCATGCCAGCGCTTGCTGAGCTTCCTGCAGAGGGACCTGCCCATGAGCTTCTCCGTGAGGTGCTTGGCCTCTACCCAGACGAGGTCCCCCACCGCGTACTCCCGCTGCCCATGGCGCTGATCGAAGAGATCCCGCTGCCGCTGCTGTGCCAACTCCAGTCTACCCCGCGCGTCCCGCAGCTGCGACGAAAAACGAAACGCCCATTCATGTGCGGTCCCCACCCCTCCTTTGCGTCGCCCATCGGTAGACTGGGCAGCTTCCAAAAACATGTCAAGCTGCGGCATGGGTGACACACCATAGCACAACTCGAAGGGGGTGAAACCGGTTACGTCATAGCCTTTGGATCTGAGTAGCTCCATAAGGGGCTCGTACTTGTTGAGCTTATCGTGAAGGGACACATACCAGCGCGTGTCCCACGTGAAGGCCACCTCTATGAGGTGGATTTCTCCCACATCCTCCCTGCGGGTGTTTTCCGGCCTGCCTGGGGGGGCGTCCCTGACGTCCTCCGCACCCTTGATCATGACAATATCCACAAAGTGTGGTATGTCGTCTGGGGGGTCCTTCGCCCCCGGGTGGTCCCTTCCGTCCCTACGGCACTGACCCCTTTTGAGTACGAAGTCCGGTATCGGGCGGGTGCATCTGTTAGTCCCGTCGAGTCCAGCGTGGTGCGCGATCCAGATCGGACTGGCACCCGTTCGACCCTTCCTGATTGCTTCGTAAAGGGTCCTTGCCACTTCGTTGTGCCTGGCTGTGGCCATGTTCATGCTGGTCTCGTCTTTGCATCCAGCCAGCCTGTGTGCCGGAGTGTCCCTCCTCCCGCAGAGGGCGCAGTCCGGGTCCGGATATTTGTTCGGCCATATGAGGTGCTTTCTGGCAGCCGTCATGAGGACCCCAAACCGGCATCTTAGAATCAGGGACCTGAATGTCGGTGGAGTAACCTTCCAGAAGTGATTGGATATTCCTGGTATCGACTTGTCCTGGAGAATTTCCCGCGGGGGCTCCTCCACTCTTCTTCCCATGTGTGTCTCGACCGCGGCAGCGTCTGCGTGGCTTGTGGCGGCCCTGTCTCCGTTTCCCCGGTGCATGGCCTCCCGGTCCCTGTTTCTCTTTCTTCTTCTTGCTGGGGCCGCCTCCTGGTAGGCGTCTATCGCTTGTTGTGGGACGTCCGTCAGGTTTTGGAGTTTCGACTCTCCCAGGTCCATCTCCATCATCGAGCGGCACAGACCGTCAATTGGGTCCTCATATTCTGCCTCCTCTATCGCTTGCATCATCTCTCTGTCTGGCGAGTTCATGGCCCCCCTCTCGTCCATGTCCAGAGGCGGCCCCCGCGTCTCATCGAATTCCCAGAGTAGGTCCCACTCGTCCTGAGTGGTCACTTGATCCCGCGGGTGTACCTGTTCCTGGTCGCCCGGCTCCCGTCGCATCGGCGGGTCGCCCTGGCTCCAGGGAGCGTGCTGCAATTCCTCCAGGAGCATCAGCTCCTGGAGATTCTCCCCTGGTGTCCCCATTTCCACGTCCTGTTGGCCCCGGTCGGGGCCTTGGGCTGGCCCTGGGGCGCCGGTCGTGGGGTTCTCCGTTATAGAGCCCTCTACTGAGAGAGCTCCTTCCCGATTTCCCCTACCGGGTGTTCCCCATTCTTCCCACGGGCTGCTCGGGGGCTGTAGCCATTTTCTCACTGACCTGTGCTGTGTCGCTTTTAGTGCAATCCTTTCTGCCACATACCTTTCCACCGCCCCCTCCCCTTGCAGGGGCCTCATCGATTCACCATCTCGGGCATTGGCCGCGAGCGTGTACATGGTCCTGTTGTCCCATGGTTCAATTTGGGTGGTGCCCTCCAGGTTTTCTGCTGCTTGTTTGGCCGCCTCATCTGCCTTGTCGTTGCCCTTCACCCCCGTGTGGCTTTTGACTTTCCTGAGTGAGACCTTCGTTCCTTGGTTGTTATGCTGTTCGACCAGGGAGAGTATATCCTCAAGCAAATCCCTGTGTCTATGGCACTCCATCGTGTGGGGTCTGGACAACATGTTGAGGATTTGGTACATACTGCAGAGGCTGTCCGTGCAGATTGCTATCTCGCCTGGTGTTGTGCGTTCTCTGGCCCTGAGTGCCGCGTGGATCGCCAGGAGTTCCGCTCTGTTGATGGTGAGGTGTCCACCTGTCGACCACGTGCCCCTCCAGGTTCTGGGGTTTTCATCCCCTCTGGGGTCCCAGTAGGCCGCCCCCACTCTATGTAACCCCCCTTCTTCCTCTGGGTCCAGTCGCGACCCATCCGTATAGAGGAACGAGGTTGCATCCCAGGCTTTGTTGATTTTCTCTAGGGTTCTGGAAAGTCTGGTTTTGTGCTTAATGGGACACGTGGGGAACCGCTCCCTTACTTCCGTGTGTCCCCTGTCCCTGTCTTGCCTGCTGAAGAGCATGGGCGTGCGCTCCATTGCCTTTAGCCATCTGGCCCTCGAGTCCTCTTTGATCTTGTCCAAAGGCCATGCCGTGTTCGCCTCATGCTTCCTAGAGGGGCAAGCCCGAGATGTGCGACGAGATTTCTGCACGTTCGTTCGGTGTCGCCGAGGGCGGAGCGGCAACATCGATTGGTGAGTATGCCGCCTACTGTCAGCCTGTGGACGCAATCATGGACGGCTTCCATGTCGGTGGTGTTGCGAAGGAGGTCGCTTCCTTCACCGCCGTGAAGATTAATGCACCGCATGAGGACACGCCGCCGGCGCCACCACCGCCACCGGTGAGCGACGATTGCACGGAGAGCTCTGTGGGCGACTGCATTTATCCCGCTGCTGACATGACGCAATTCGAGAACCAGATCTTTGCGGACATCATCGCTAAGCGACAACACGCGGTACTGCGCGACGAGATTCACTTGCAACACGCGTGGATGATCGACGACGACGGCGACGACGGCGCGCTACTGGACGGTGACGACAGCGAGAGCGACGGGAGCGAAGCATATGAGACCGGCGAATGTGCTCAACGGTCCGGTGATGCCACGCCGCGGTGCATGCCGAGGTGGCACTCTACCGCCCCCTCTCCGCACGGCTTTGATCCCTGTTTGCATTGCAACTTTGCTATGATGTTTTTGTGCAACGGCGGCGCCTCTCACTGGCCAGGCGGTTGGCGATGTCCCATTGGACCCACTGCAGACACCAGCCAGTCACGGGCGAGGTGATCGGTGGTGCTTCGGGCACCACGCCACCACCGGTCGGTGGTGTGAGCATTCGGCCGTATGTCATTCCTCCACGACGTGTGCGGCGACACCAGATGCGACAAGGATTCTTCTGGCCAGTGCCGCTGTTCCCGCCGCCTCCGGGGTTAGATCATGCTCCTCCTTCTCCGGATTATTCTCCGGGGTCATCGGGGGACGAGGCGGAGGCTTCAATCGACACTTTTGACATCGGCAATTCTTCAATTTCTTCCACGAATGATGTCGCGGCCGAGCCCCGCAGCTTGTATTTGGGAGAGCCGTGACACTCGCCTACGCGCCGGCATTGTGGTGCCACCACCTTCTAGTGGCTAGTAGTTAACCATGCCGGGCTTGCATAGTAGATTGAGATTTGCTGTATGTGTAGGGGAGCCCCAAGATGGGCTAGTTTAGGGTTTTACAATGTATCAGAACTCTGGAGTAGAAGGAAGTAGGCATAGAGAGACAGACCCTCCCCCCATAAATTGGGGGTGACCGTCTCTTCCTGTGTCACCCCTCGCCATGTGGTATCACTTGCATCTTGCCTGTCCGTCTCCATCAGTTCCGACCGATAATAAAACACCTAAGTTATTTTATCATCTCATCTTAGACTGTGACACTCAGGGTTTGCACTTGCCTGCTTCTTGAGTTCTGTGAACGTAATATGTACCCACCCTTTGCTTATACTTTACTGTTAACATCAGGTTATTGGGCCTTTACCACTGGCAAGTGTTCGCCCATCCGCTCGATTTCTTTGATCCCGCACCGTGTGTGGTACACGCGCCTTGGCCCCGTGATTCGGCAGAGCACCCTCGTCCTCTACGCCTATATATTTGCCCCGCGTGCCCTTGTACCACCGGGAAAATCTTCGAGCACCCTGTCCTCGACGTGTACGCACCTCATCGCGTCCACCCACTTCAACGTTCCACATCGGTGACATTACCTTGACGACGACCTTGAGCGCGTCAAGCCACATCTTTTCTTTTTGGAGCGCCCTCTGCCGTCCCCACATTTTACGGAGCGCCCTCTGCCCTTCCAACCATCTGAGCACTGTTGTCCTCGACTGGTACGCACCGTCGTCCGTACCCCACCTTCGGGCGTCGTCATCTTTTCGACGCCTTCAACTCTCTGGCCCGAAGCACCTCTGCTGCCGGAAAACTGGCTTACCGTGCGACGTTTTTGACGTCACCACCGTGTTCCTCGTCAAAATTTGTCCCAATTTGACTTTTTCATCGCCGGAATCCGTCAATTCTACGAAAACCTGGGTCTTCACCTTCGGACCCTAATTTTTCTTCGCAGAATTTTACAGTCTGCGGTTGGAACATGTCCACTGGGCACCAACGTGCGCGCATGACCGCTGTTCGGGTTGCCCTAGCGTCTCTACGAGTACATAGACGGCATTTTGCACCTGGCTATGGTCTGGTGGTGTCTGGTGGTGCTTGTGCACCAGATACCAACATCGAGTGTGTCGCCTTCGCCAATATCGACAACTCTGACCGTACCGAGGTGCGTCCGCAGCGTCCTCCACTTTTCCCTCCACCCTGCGTGCCCATTGGCCACTGTCTGGTGGTGTGTGGTGGTGCTGCAACACCCATCCCACTGTTTTCCCTCTCTGCGTTCGCACTCGTGTGCAGCAGAGTGGGAACACACCGCATTTTCCACCTTCGCCCCCCTCGGGATACCCACGTCCCCGCGCTCGCTCTGGTGGTGCCACGCATCTTCGCACCGCACCGCGTGGGCGTTGAATGACGACATCTTGGCGGCGCTCGACTTCATCCACCATCGAAAGCTACGCCGCCACCCACCCTCGACTGCTGGGGCTAGATTCACCGGCTGGCTTGTGGGAGTAGTTATCCCCACAGCACATGAATGGGCATAAGCCCCTAGAGCACGCATCTAGAGACTAGCGCGGCGGAGCCACACTAGCTGGGTTGAAAAAGACCTCTTAGGGTCTACCTCTTAGGGTCTCTCTTCATGTTTGCTTTGCAGGGTTTTGCCTATGTGGCCAACCGTAGGATGTTAGGCCCGGCCTGGCTAGATTGCATCGTGGCACCTCACGCCTTCGGGGTGAGGTGGTATCATGGAGAGACAGACTTTCGCCCCCCCCATAAAGCATAAACTGGGGGTGACTGTCTCTTCCGGTGTCACCCCTCGCCCTGTGGTGTCACTTGCATCTTGCCTGCCCGTCTCCGTCAGTCCCGACCGATAATAAAACACCTAAGTTATTTTATCATCTCATCTTAGACTGTGACACTCAGGGTTTGCACTTGCCTGCTTCTTGAGTTCTGTGAACGTAATATATACCCACCCTTTGCTTATATCTTACTGTTCACATCAAGTAGCCGAGGCAGCTGTGCCGTCTTTGTTTCGGGAACCTCCCCATGCCACTTATGGACAGGCCTTCCCCTGAGCGATTCCGTTTACACCAAATCTGATTAGGTGTTTGCTCATTGGTTCAGTGCCGACTAGCCGGTCACCACCCTAGTTGGTGTGCTTCAAGTACCACCGTGACCCCCAAAACTGTCACCTGTCACTTCCTATAGTAGTGTGTATGACCGTCATCGGTCCTGAACCCTAAACCCGTATTGCCACTTAAAGGGCAAGTTATCTTTACTTAACACATTCTGAGAAAACAACCTTACGTGGGTGTATAGGTTTATTCTGTCTAACGGATATTCCCAGTATGTTTATGGTTGCGTCTTATTCTGCTTCCCCGTAGTTCATACGTTTCACGTAGTACAACGGAATGCCACTTGTTCGGAAGATGAATATCCCCCCCTCAAGAACTTTCGCCGCACCTGGGCTTCCTATCAAGGAAGATATCCAAAACCCGAGTAGCACATCTGCTGAAATTGCGGGACTGCGATTCTTACTCACAGAACAAAAAGAGAAACTCCTCAAATCCATGACTCCAATGGTACATGCCATTGACTCCATGGCCACAATATCTTCTGTAACAAAGGATGGCAGATCCATGAGTGCTCGGGACAAACTACGTGAAGCTAATCGCAGAGATGTGCAGGCTGTTCGCCTACTGCTAGAAGAACTTGGCTTCTACAGTGAAGGAGACCACAGTAAAATTATCCTTAAATGGATTAGGGGTCACAATAATGACAAAGTCCATGACAGAGTGGACCGTACTGCTAAAAGAGCCTCATTCAGAGGGGGTTGCTCAGACATCTCCCGCTACGACCCTGCCGAGAAACTGCCATTCTCGTTATTCTTTTTTGAGGTCCCTATTTTAGGCGATATCCGTAGTCACATTAGAAGAATTCAACGTCTCTCACACTGTCATAATTGGAGAACTCTACAGTCTCAAGGGAAGTACTTGAGATTGCTCAACGAGAATAACACCGCCCCCACTAAAGATATTTCCAAAATAACACCTAAAGCTTTCACCGCTTCTAGAAGCAGAGAACTCCTGGGTCTCCAAGCCTCTCCAGCACGTTTATTTGGGGAAAATCGGGACTGAAAACTGCCCCTACTGCCAACAGAATACAAAATGCACCTTCGAACACATCCAACTTGAATGCTCAGGACATAATAATAGTTTGCATAGTCTTAGAACAACCCAAGATGGCGAACTAAGGAAAATCATTGCTGAAGAAATCTTAGAAAAGCCCAAACTACTAAACCCTGGAAAAGGTACCACATACATCAAAACAGAGCCATCGAAACTTTTTCCACTTGCTGACCTAAGACAGGAAATGAAGGAGGAATTATACTTACACGCTCTCCCGGAAGCTAGCATGTACCGACCATCAAGTTCAAAAAAGAATACCATTGACCGCTAAACCTGAAGTGGACCATGTCACGGGGACAACTAAATATCCCGAACTCCAATATGTCCAGAAGAAAGAGTTTTGGAAACTTTTGGCCTGGCACCGCCTTTCCAACAAAGCAGTCCCATGCTCACTTGCGGAATACTCGAATAGAGCACACGATATTCACGAAGCACTCAATGCATGTAAGTTTGAATCGGGGGATCCTAAAAACTGCTACGCAATCAGAAGAAGCCTCTTAGATATTTTGGTGGATGACAGGAACCTTGACAAAAACGGCTGTGAACTTTTCTCAAACCCACTAAATGCCCACCCTAGAATTCACTCGAGAAGATGCATACCCACCACAAGAATGAAAAAAGCCCTCAGGCCCTTCTGCCATCATGGGAAAATTGGCTTTGATGGTCTCGCTTGGGATGCCTATGTAGATCCGATAACAGGCATCGGCAGAATCGTTTATGGAAATCCCCCCTTTGATGGGAAAGAAAAGGGCAAATCTTCGGCGGTTATGACTACCTTGGAAATGGGACATAAAGCGGCCAACACCGTCCCCGGATTTTCAGGAACATGGATTCTTCCGCTGTCTCCCAAAAACCAAAAAAGATGGTTCGACAAAGGTTTTAAACTTGTTTTCAGATTCCCGCATAACACTATTCCATTTATCCCACATGGCTATTGGACGGGTGATGACCCCTACGTTCTCCCAGGTGGTGGATGCTATAAGGATGACTTTTCGGATGTTGTTATCATAGCTATAGACAGTGCACCCAGTGATACTCAACCAGTCTTTGACTGGAGGCCTACGCAGAAAAAGATTGCCAGATGGTTCCTCAACGTCCTTCCTAAGTCCAGAGTCACGAAGAAGAGGCTAGAATACACAGGAATCAGCCCTGATATTTGGGATGAAGTTCTGAACGAAAGCGCCAAAGTACTTCCTTCTTCGCTTTGCCCATGGCCCACTCAAGACCCTCTCTCTCATCAGAGTAATATTGAGCCTTATTATGGTGGTCACCACGACACGACAATCACCAACGCAAATTCCAAGCCCTTCATAAGCACCGTTAAATGGCCCAAAGTTCTTACACTCATGGGATACCTCCCTCCTCTTTTTGGTACTGTCCTCAACACGATAGGTGTTCCCCGTGGCAAGATTAAACCTCTTCTTAAAAAACTATCAAGAATTTGTAGGCAACACACCAAAAATAGGCGAGACGTGTTTCTGTTAAACACCACCACCACCTTAAACACTGACCCGCATACAGTTGACATCTCGAGCAGTGAAGCCATGACAGAAACAGAAGCTGTGCAACAATCAAACGACTTTCTTCAAACCCTCCTGCAATAATGCTGGACTTCGGGTTTAGGCTTAGTTATTATGGGCTCTGACTAGCCCCTAGCCTGACCCTGCTTCCGTCTCGTGTCCGTGACATCCTAGCACTGTACTGTACAGTAGTACAGTACAGTAGTACAGACTTGTTTCACTGTCTGGGTTTCCGAGAGCATAAAGCCTCGGCCAGACACTAGTTATGTGTTTATCTGTTTGATATTCAGCGAGCTTAGCCGGACAGTAGGATTTGTCTTTCTCGCAGCTTCTCCATCTTCTAGAGTTTTTTATTGCCTAGCACTTAGCTTTTTCTCTAGATGTCACCCTGCTGAAAAGTGGGCTGAGCCCCTTTGTGGGCGCGCTATAGCAGAGGGAGTAGCCCCTGGTGTTTTCACTAGCCTGCTTTGCAGGGATACCGCACTCTCAGGACTTTGTCCCCTTTACTAGCGTAAATGTTTTATTATTATTAGTTCATGAGAGCTCGATAACAAATGTTATCAACTCTCTTTTCTTAAGAGTTTGCTATATCCACCTTACTAATACCCCAGTGTTCTGCATGGAGTTCTGCGAGCTAAAGCTGCGAATAATGAGCAGTGTAATATTATTTTCAAAACCGGCTTAACCATTTTTACACCGATTTTATCCATTAGTGGACGAGTTATGCCATTTTTCCTCTTAAAAAGTTGATAAGTTAATATAACCTGACTCCGCGGATATCACATCGACCAGCTATATGTACCTCAATACAGTAACACCTGGAACTTCGTTAGGCATGCACCCATACAGAGGCTAGCATCTTAGCCCGAGAACCCTTTAGCATGATTGGCAACATTCCAAATTCAACTCTGCTTGACTGACCTTATTTGATGGCCATTCAAAACGATACACCACTGGCGGCATAATTTTGGAACATTAACTGAATCAAATGCTGAAAACACTATTCAAACCAAAAAGCCTTAATTCATTAGATAAAATCCCGAAGTTCACAAAGCAAACAAAGCGAAAATCAATTAGACCCAGCCCCCCAAATTTGCTCGTCGACAAACAAACAATGTGCACGGATACAAGTACAGTCATTCGATAAAAAATGCTCTCCAACAAATAAGCAATGACAGGAAAAACATGAACCGTTGAGAAAGTGTACAGCTTGACACAGATTTTATCATCCCCTTGCCTTGCTCGCCTTGCTATTCATAAATGCTACCTCAAAACCTGATATGCCGCCTAGATCGAAGAAATATAGTACAGGGGTGAAGGCCATAATACCTGGTCCCTGAGGAAGGACAATACAAAAATCGCAGGTTGCTCACTTCTTGATGCTAGCACATGTGCTGTTCTTCGTGAGCCAAAATTGCAAAGCAAGCAACAGAGAGGGCAACCAGAGAACTGCCATAAAATAGACACCAGGAATCCCTAAGGTTCCGTCTTTGCACCGTCCACATCGTGAAGAGATGAGAGTGTGCGAGGTGCAGCAAGAGATCACAGCAGCATTTCGCAGTGACAGCAGCATTTCGCAGGGCTTTTTCACACCTACCTCGTCGAGTAGGTGTGAACTCGACTTTCCAATATGTCCATACATATGACTTTCAATCATGTCCATATGACTTTCCAATATGTCCATTCAGCGATATGCTGTATGGGCATACAGCATATGCATTCCAATATGTCCATACAGCGATAACTGTGGGACATACATTCTACGGAAGACGAACGGTTTGCTTTCATCAGCTAGGTTTTGCAAACCAAACTTTAAGGACCACCAGGCAAGGACTGCTTATCATACTTGTTTATGTAGTTGTGAAGGATCATGCATGTCGCAGCAGTTGCTGATGCCATCATGAAATAGGTCAACATTCCCTGCAACACACCCGGCAAACGTCCCCGAGCACCTTGGCAAAGAAGAAATGCTCTGCAACGGGAAGGGAGTGCACGCAATCACCTCACTGTGCACCCACGAACTCTCATAATATGCTACCCTCGCTCGAAAGACGGATGCGATGTCAACTTGTACAATCAAGGCCTGTGCACCCGGCTGTAAAATATCACCTTGTTGATTCCAGGAGTATACAGTCCCAACAAGATCACGAACAGGGAACCAAAGTACACAACGGAACCTTGCTGCGATCATCCATAGCTCGGAAGCCCCACCAAAACCAGGTCAGCAAAATTCAGATTGATAAATTGAAACTCCGCAAAGCTGACCGTTGACAAGCGCTGCAACAACGGCCAAGTTGTGAAGAAACAAGAGATAACGCGGCAGAGATAGAGGGACAGCGATGCGGAAGACGGGAGATGATATAAACACAAAACTCTAGACTTGCAAAAGGCGGACATTCGTCAGATGTCGATGAACAGATAGCGCCGCCAAAACAGTAGAGTAAGGTGAGAGAGAGAGAGCAAGAGCGCCGGCATAAGAGTCGTCTGCTCCTCCCCCAATCTATTCCTGTTAAACCTTGCTACATAGAACTTGCGGATGGGAGCGCACCTAATCAACCTAATCAGTCGGATAAAAACAAGAAACAAATACGTACCTTTCGATGAATCGCTTTCACCACGTCTCCTGAACCAGGTGGAAGATAGTTCATGAGACCGAGATACTTAAAGCCTAGTGCTCCGGTGACCGGTGTAAGAAACGTCGTGATCAGAGTCAGTACTCCCAGCCAAGAGTGATAGGACGTGAAGTGAGGCTTCCCATGGATATCCTTGTTATGATAGATGGCATAGAAACCACCAACTATCGCGGCCCAGGCTGCCACCTGTGAAAAACGATATCGGCGACATACGACAGGCTTTTCAGGGGTAAGGGTTTGATAGTTGGTGTGTAGTGGCTCTAAGAATATGCAGGAACAAAAACTCTGAGCAGATCCGCTCACACACGAACTTGACCTTCCCTGGAGTAACCATCCAGTCTATAGAAACCGTCCAGTCCATAGTCCACAGCGCCATAGGAAAAGGTCAACCCGCCGTTTCTAATGTTCCATCATCTTTGGAGGAGCACGGCAAGCTAACTGGGAGGGCGGAGGGCACGAAGGAAAGTTACAAGAAAGGGACGCACGACAATCGGGCAGATGCGACGAGAACAAGTTTTTACGATACACATAACCTATTCTCATTTCTCTGGTCTGGAAACTACTTTCCCACGGGAACGAGAGGAGAAAAACACTGCACTCGTGCAACGAATAGGTCACTGACTAACTTGATACGTCGGAATCTATCAGTATGAACTGTCGTTAGGGGAGAGGGTCTAAAGCACTGCGATGTTCGTTCGATCACAATTCGCATACGGGCATCCCGCTAACAGCTATACCTGCAAATACATGTGCTTTTTGAGCAGGCGAAGTCGATCTTCACCAGCGGGAAGGACCACAGCTTTTGACGCAAGCAATACTCCTGGAACGTCGTTCCCGTGCCGCAACGTGTCGCATCGCACTCAGCAAGTATCAAAGTCCCCGCGAAGAAGATATTAACAGTTTTCAAAGAACAGAGCGGAAAAGATAAAAGGAGATCTACTTGTTGTCATTTTCATCAGAGAGGTCACAGTTTATGAAAATACATCGACGGACATACCGCTGGCACAAGGCACATGCGGGCACCTCGAATGAAGTGCCTTTTCTCCATTTGTGAGGACTTTAACTGAAACTTACTCTAAGTTATTGAGGCGTTCGGCAAAAAGAATAAGACGACGTCAAAGCAGCACAACAGGCGGTGACAATCGACTTTTGCGTGTCCATATGTTTCGGGAAACAAACGTGAGCGCGACACCTTCTCCCATACATAGTATGTAGCCCGCGGACATGAGAGTGGTGTGATATCCAAATAGTTGACCATCAAAGTACACCATAGGGATGGTGAGAGCAGCAACTGTTTTCTCAAGGAACAGAACTCTTCAGCAAAGTTGAATAAAACCTGTTGAAAACAACGGCAATAGAGCACACCTCCGATACACGAGTGTACCATCCAGGAGGGCAGCGAAGAATCCATGATGCTGGGAAAGTAGGTGTAGTTGTAGAGTCTGCCCCTTCTCGAATGCGCAATTCTCGTGAACGACAACAGGCGTACTACTGTTTAAAAGCCTGGCGAGGGTGAGCACGCGAGGGTTGCGCTTGGTCTGTGATCTCTAAAATTATTACTTCTTCTATCTCCTTATAGGATCGGAGTCCACCCCCTGGACTTATTTTTTGGGCACATGTATATAACTGATTAGTGTATGCGGTATATTGATCCGATTGGTGCAATTTTCGAATTTTGATCACATTTAGGTCAAACTTGAATGCCTTTTAATCCCTATGCCGCGCTCGACGTTCGATCTCCACGTCCAAAACTGTGCATAAGTGCCTTCCAAAAAGCTTGGAAACGGAGCCAAAAAACAAGCGAGTGGACTTGTTTTTTTTCAACTTGCGGCGTGTATACAGTCTTCATATGGATATATTAGGATCCGAGGACTTGCAGAGACTGTTTCAACAGAGTCCATGGACACTGAAAATAAGGAGAACGCGCTCGCGGATAACCCACCTGGCGAGTGTTTTTGGAGCCCCGTCTCGTTATGGCCGGGTCATATACACATAAGAAACCAAATCTGAGCATCTGACAGTGCACTGCAACACCTAGCGGAAACGCGGATAAAAAAAAACTTCTCCGCCCTCAAGGCGGTTTACCCTTAAAAACGCAATTTTTACACAATAAAAATGCGTTAATATTTTAGTTTTTAGAAGTTTTTTAGAAATATTATCGCGACCTTAAGGTGTAATGTGACTCCCATCTTGCCCTGTTTGACTCACTATGTCTTGTATGCGCCCAAACCCTACTCACATTCGCTGTTCACTTACATTTTTACCTGATATGTAATATGCGAAAGAAATCCCGGCAAGCGGCTTGGCTTGCCAGGGACACACCATAAACCAGGCGAAGCTGGGGGGTTCGCTCCCCAGTGAGGAACCTATACCTTAACAAAGCGAGAAAACGCAGTAAAAGAGCAACACTCCGACGTCATTCAAAGCTAATCTACCTCTTGTGCTGGGGTGTGTTGCAATAGCGCTTACTGCAATAGTAATACCGACAACTTTCAGTATGAGTGGCACGGAATCGGAAGTCATTGCTCCCCCACAGCTAGCGACAGCAGCCACCAAAACTCTTTCACAGAAATTCGAGCACGCGAAACAGTTAGAGGGCGAAGTCCAAAGAAGGATTCAGGACTGGGTGAACGCTTTAGGCAAGGAAATTGTTACCAGTCTCATCTTCAAACATTTCAAAGCCAAAGCACTCGAGACTCACGGAAAGGACATCAATCTTCAGCATTTCTTTGGTAACATCAGCACAAACAGTAGCGCGACCTCATACATCGCGCACATTGTCAAGTACCTTCCCGAAGGCCGCTGTGCACAATCACAGGAGAGGGAGCCAGTGAAGACGTTTCAATTAGCGAGCCTTCAGTTAAAGGGCTTAACACCGTAAGGGCGAATTCGTTTTTAGCAGTATGGGATCAGTATGAGGGCGGAAACATCCATAACTACCACGGCAGTCAACTATTGGGCAAAAGGTTATTTCTAGATTAATTTTGGGGCGAAAACTAGATTAAGAATGACAGTGCCTTATTCTAGATTATTTTAGGGTGTGTCATGTCGCAGTCGCATGGGTATCTAAACGATATTGGACACGAAGTGGGAACTGATTCCGCGCGATCGAAGATGTCATCGTCATTTCGCCGGATCCGAGGTGCCTTACGCCTCCGCTCCGAGGTGCACCGTGGTAAAACTGCGAACGGAAGGTCAAAGGCAAAGGGAAAGGCAAAGGGATTAAGATTTAGCGGCAGTAGGAATAGTTTTCAGAAGCATATGAAAAGTATTCTAGTGCTTCTGAAAACTATTCCTACTTCTTCTATATGCTGGACTTTAGGTTCAGGGTTATTATTATGGGCTCTGATAGCCCCTAGCCTGACCCGTCTCTGATCGGAACCGTGACTCCGCTAGTAGCTAGGATGACAGTACAGTAGTACTGTACTGTCAGTCATTACTTCGTATTATCCGGGTTTCCGAGATGCATGATAAAAGCACTCGGCCGGACTGATTATGGGAGCTTAGCCAGTTTGTTTTACCCGAGCGGAACACCTGTTCTCGCAGGTTATGCGCGTCACCACTTCCCTAGTAATTCTGATGGCACAGCGCCGAGCTGTTGCCATGATTGGCTAAGTTTTGACACAGAGATGGGGTGGGCGCCCCCTTAGACAGTGGCTTTCTCTCCGCAGTATGGCCTCCTTTTGAAGTGGAGATCAGTTTTTTCGGCATTTATTCGGCAGAGTATCGTCGCTGAGTATGGTTATATTTTACGTTCCGTTTGATCAGCGGGCAGGACACTCCGCGTTTTGTGGGTCGCTCCCACGATTAGCCACTCGGCTCATGACCTGCTTGATTGTGCTATTGCTTGCTGAGGCTCCTGCAGGAAATGGCCGCTGCGGAGATGTTCGTTACTGTCGCACCGCTAGCCCGCAATCCCATCTCGCCGTCGTTTTAAGAATGGACACAACGCCTAGACCACGTACACGCGCTAGGGCGCGTAAGTTAGCAACTATTTTCGATGATGTTGGGGCACTGAATTCGGCTACCCCTACAACGCCGCATTTGGCTTCGGCTGACGAATCGGCTGCGGCTGCAACGCTCGTTCAGCGGTTACGAAAAGACTCATTCGATGTTCAGTGCGCAAAGACAGCAGCCACTAAAGTTCTGGGAGACAAAACAGCAAAATTTCATGGCAATGAATCGTCGGCTTCGGACATTTTTTCGCAGCTGGTTTCCGAGATTCAGCAGCTTTTCACGCTGCAGTCGCAGGCACTTGCACCCCTGTTTGAGCTGTCTGCTGCCAATGTCCCTGTCATGACTGCTGCAAATGAGCTGTTGTATTCTGTGCTGTTGCTGCTGACTGCGCCAGGGTCTCCTGCCCGTAATTGGGTGGAGGCTTCTGGGGCCGATGTTCCTGCTGACGGCAAACGTGCCACCCTCGAGGTGGTGCGTATGCTCGCTGATGATTCGACTCCGTTCGAGTCTCTGACTGAGCTGCTTGACGTGAGAATTTCGGATGAAAGTGACCCTGACTCTGGCATTCGTCTTTTTAACAGTTGTCTTCGGGATGCGCAGCGTCTGCAGACGCTGCCCGAAGACGCTGTTAAAAGGCAATTCCTCTCTGCCCTGTCTGGACCGGCTTACGCCACGCTGGTTGACTCGTTTGCTCGAGCTGACCAGCGTGCGGCTGTAAGTCTGCTCACCCTGCAGGCGCGCGTGCGCGAGCAGTACCGCTGCGGGCGGCTCTCGGGCAAGCGCACTGCGGGGCGCCCCATGTCCGTAGCATCTTGCACCACTGACACTGGCCTGGCTTCGGCCATCGAGCGGCTCAGTTCTCAGTTGGTCAAGTTGCAGCGGGATGTGGATTCCCTTAAGAAGGGTGGCTCCAAGCCACCTCATGGGAAACACGCTCCGCGCGGCTTCCACCGACCTGGAGTGCAACCGCTTGCTCATTCCGCCTCTTCGGAGGTGGCTTTTGACAAGCGGTCTGGCACCTTTGTCCCAACGTGCAGGCACGAGAAGTGCCGCGCCGTTGGGTCGAAGCATTGGCTGAGTGAGTGTCCTCACAAGGACACTCACCCGATGTCCATTTCGGCGTCCTACTGCCAAGCCGTCGAGTCTTACGACTCCGACGTGCTTGCCCTTCGTTTTCAGCGGTACTATGACGCTGGGGATGAGGGGTCCATGGAGCACTTGTGTGCTCTTGTGGGGCAACCTGAAATCTGTGAGCTGTCTGCGCATTCCTTTGCTCCAGAGCCTACGGCTCTGCAGCAGTTCAAGGATGCTGCTGCCTCTGCTGAGTCTGCACCTGATGAGCACCTTTCCATTGGCCGTGTTGCATTTGCTGAGGTCAGCGGTCCGCTTGCTGGTGGTGTCGCTGAGCCGACCGCCAGCAAGCAGCTGCTGCCGAAGGCCTCTGCACCCGTGCATGGTAAGCCGATTGACTTGCATGGGTCAGCAGTGCCGCCTTTGTGCCGCCGTCTGCCTCTCTGGCTCTCGGCCCGATGGCTCCTGCTGACAACTCTTTCAAAACATTCAACACTGTCCACCCTGACTGGCTTGACATTGACCCTGAGCCTGTTGAAGTGTGTGACTCCGATGACGATGGAGAGGGCTCCAACTACCCTCCTGATGTCTGCCTGACTGAAGTTGAAGGGGGTGCACCGCCGGCGGCTGCGGCATTTCGGCGGTTCGGAGTCCCCAGAGGCTCCAGGCCATTTGGCATCGGAGAATTTGCGCTCACTCTTTTCATGGTGGCTACGTTTCTGTTCAGTGCTACGGCGATGCCGACACTCGTGGTCGGCGGTGGTGTCAGGGGCCTGGTTGAGCCCGGAGCCACCTACGGCTACGGTGCGGTTCATCCCGGTGGTGCATTACTGGATTCCTTTTGCCCGTCCGTGATTACTACTGGTTCGTCAATGCCGCCGCGGGATGTGGAACCGTTCTTTTCTCAATCGACCTCAGCGGCTCTGCAATTTGGAAGTTTTGCCACTCCACTCCGGGATCCGCCTGACCCACTTGGGTATGGTGGTGTCAACACTTATGATGTTTCATCTGACCCATATTTCGCGCATATTTCTTTTCGATATTTCGATATTTCGCGATATTTCGCGAAAATCACCCAAATTTCTCGAGAAATTTTTTAGATTTCTCGGCCTAAATTTTGACCCAAATTTCTCAAAAAATTTCGTGAAATTTGGGCATGGCCCAAACTGCAGGGCTGCATCCCGAGAACTGCAGGGTTACATCCCTAACATTTTTACCCTGTATCAAATTGATATGACAGGAGCGGGAATTGATCCTTCCTTGCTGAGGTGTAGCGAGCCTTGTACCAAATCATACCCTTGCACAGATACGCATACATGCGGGTACCATATCTGTGGATAAATAAAAACTGCGATGCTGCCTTTGCCAGACCGTGGTTTGTCATTCGGATCTTATGGCCAGTAATCCGCAGCTACCGGATACTGAGGTGGACGGAGTTATGATCCTGAGTTATGATTGACATACATAACTAAACGAATTTCACATTAGTACATTGCCGAATCCATTCTATGAAATGTTCGTCAGAGCGCGCGTACCGGACCGAAAAATAAAAGGAGCACTGGGGCAGATCGGGTGAGGATTTAAAGTGGACTCATAGAGACCCTCCGATATCTCGTTAAGCAGGGCCCACTCCGTTTGCATTAAAAACAAGCCGAAATTTCGAATATTCGGAAGGGGCTCTCCATAGTATTTCTGTGAACTTCGGGGGAGTAAGCTCTCTGAAGGGAGGAAGAGGTGGACGCATTATATAAAGCCGTAAAAACATATTCGTTTTTAATTCGTCACTCTGAAATACGATACGAACGGCAGCGCAATATCTATCCGTAACGTAAACCTCGGAAGATACCTTGAAACGTCACTCTGAAATACGATACGCAATTCATGGGGGCTACATCCTAAGAACTGTAAACCTTGAAACGTCACTCTGAAATACGATACGCAATTCATGGATACCTTGAAACGTCACTCTGAAATACGATACGCAATTCATGGGGGCTACATCCTAAGAACTGTAAGGCTAAATGCCTAAGGTGAGGGTTTAAAGTGGACTCAGTTCCCCCCAATATCCTAAAAACACCTTGAGGGACGCCTCATCGGTGTAAGAAGACTGGTACCAGCTCAACAACAAAGACATCAAAGACATATACAAAGGTATGCACCCTCCCTACA
>LGRX02010924.1:102605-131176 GCA_001247695.2 Cymbomonas tetramitiformis
AAAAGCGGGGCAAACCCAAGGTCTTCGGTCACGAAGGCCGTCTGCAGTGCAGAGACCATCTTCGCGAAGAGTGCCGACGCGTGGGACTCCGTCCCGGAAAATATGCCATCCTTGTTCTCGAACAACTTCTGACGGACGGACTTGGCGATCTTCATGTCAAAGTGCTCCCTCTGTAGGGTACGCACTGAAGCCAGGAACGCAGCTCCTGCCGAATTAGCAGCCGGCTGTGCCGCCGGCGGTGTCGCTGGAGTGTTCGCATGTCTGGCAGCAACGGAATCAAAAATTGTGGACAACGCACGGCGGCGATTCGCCATGCTAGCGGTGGATCTAGTGGAAGCGACCATGATGAGATAGACTGGAGGGACGGAGTGAGGCAATGCGACGTGAAAATGCGGAAGTCGGGGGCGGCCAAGAAATGTGGTGGGTCGCCGATACAGCTGCTGTGAGAGATCAGGAATTCCGGGAAGTCGTGTGGTAAAGGCGGCCGATACGTAACGGTGTGGTAACCAACCAGAAGACGTAAACCAGTCCAACGTCAAGTCCCGTAAGAAAAAATGACCTCAAAGGCCTACAGCGCGCCGTAAATCAACCCACAAAACTTAGGCCATACCCGTGACTGCCGGCACCCTCACGCGCGGAGCGCCTCACTCCATCCCAAGCGTCCGGCTTTAGCGCCAATCATGTCGGCAGTGTCGCAGTGGCTAAATAAAGCGTAAGTGGGGCCAAACCTGTTAGACATATAGTTCCGCTGTAATATACATCTAGCTGGAGAGATAAACCCTGAGTCGAGGGTTACGATATCAGAACGGTAAAAGAGTCATTGATAAAAGTGAGGCATACATAAATACCTAACGGGTGTTTCACTACTACTGGTGACGGTCACCCAGCCTACTATAGGAAGTGACATGTGACAGTTTCGGGTGTCACAGTGTCAAATCCAGCACAAATTCGTGTGCACCTACGAGGGCGTCGAGTACAAGTGGTTGCTGCACCTGAAGGACCACCACTCGCGATTTAGTTTCTTGGTCGCGCTGAAGAAGAAGGAGTCTCGGGTGTGCTTGAGGCGGTATTTGGCATCTACAACATTTTCGGTCCTCCCACTATTTTCCAAACTGACAATGGGAGAGAGTTTACTGCGGAATCCGTGCAGGCCGCACTGAAGGAGCGTTGGCCTGCTTTGCAAATTCTTGATGGTCGCGCGCGGCACCCACAGTCGCAAGGGTCTGTGGAAAGGGCTAACGCGGTTGTGGAAGAATACATACGTACTCTCATGCGTGACTCACCTGGGGTACCTTGGGCTGATCCAAACGCTCTCAATGCCATAGCTTGGGCTATGAACACGACGTTCAGTGCCCCTATTCAGATGACGCCATACAAGTGTTTGTTTGGGTATGCGCCACGTTTGGAGGAGAAGGACGCATCGTTATGTCTAGAAGCTGCGGAAGCTTATTTCAAGGAAGGCGTTGAGACCCCAGTGCAAGATGCCGCTGTGCAGGATGGTGCTGGACAGACCGCAGAAGAGCCGGTCGAGGGGAGCGGTGCGACGGTTGCATTGTCCTTGACAGATGAGGAAAAGAAGGCAGCAGGCGGCGAGGGTTCCACGGAGGATTGTCTTCGTGCGTTGGGGGCGTTGGCCTCCGATACGAAGTTGCAGTTTTCTGAGGCCGATGTGAACGTTAGCATCTGCTTGTGGGAGAACGAAGATGGGGATAACTTGTATTATCCGTGCACAGTGGTGGGTTTCGCTGAGGGAAAGCACACGATCCAATACTGGAAAGATTCGCAGCGGTGGAGTGGCAACATGCAAGAGGAGGCCTATACTGTATTCCATAGGGTGCAAGCCATCACGCAGCAGGCAGGTACTCCGCAGAGGCACAAGCGATCACGTGCAGCTGCACAAGCAGCGAACGAGAACAGTCGACAGAAGATCGCCAAGGTGTGCCACCAAGGCGCTGAGAAGAAGGATTACAAGCTTGGCGATCTGGTTGGCGTGCATGTTCCGTGCCTTGATGCTAATGGACTGGACGAGAAGTTTGTGTTAGGTGTGGTGTGTGATGTGCCTCACACCAACAAGTACAAGGTGTGGACGAATGCCGGAGTCCTGAATATTTGCTACCCTGCTGCAAAGTTAGAACTAATGACCGAGGCAGTGAGGAACCAACTATCTTTCAAGTATGAGGCAGGGTCGGAGGATTGGAAAAAGGTGAAGCAAGTTGCCTTGGGAAGCAGCCAGATCTGGTAGCCGTGCAAACAAGCAGGGCGCATTTAAGCAAAAGAAGGGTTGCAAGTGTGGCAAGGGGAAATGCAAAACCGCTGCCTGTCCCTGTAGGAGTGCAGGCTTGAACTGTGGGTCCTTTTGACACACAGCTTTAAAACCTTGCTGTAACAAGACCACATTCAAGAATGCCTGAAAAATACTTATTTAAAAATTCAATAACGGCCTGTGCACTACCTGTAAAATATTTCGTTAACAGCTTCGACGGTAACATTCTGTTATCACTTGCCACCTGACTTGAAAACATATTGTTCAGTGAATAGTTCATGTATGCTGGAATCATCCTGAAGATAATATTTCGTTCGGCTGCAGGAAATATTATGTAAGTATCCTGATCGGCTGTGAATATCACGTTATCTGCATTGATCATTCGTTATCATTAACTGACTATCTGCTGCCGGTTATGAATAACAGTATTTATACGAATACAAATCCTACAATTTTCGGAGCGCTGCCTCCCGGCAGAGGGGGCGAGGGGGCGAGGGCTTAAGTACGGAGTGTGCATAGCCTGCGGAGCCCACGTAGGCTACGCACATTCCGTATTTAAGCCCTCCCCCCCTCTATTTTTTTCCCCGTTTCCTTTTTCCCTTTTCTCTTGGTTTTACCGCTCACTTATCACCGCAATATTTCATCTCCGCGCCGCAATATTTCATCTCCGCAGCCACCGCAATATTTCATCTCCGCAGCCACCGCAATATTTCATCTCCGCAGCCACCGCAATATTTCATCTCATTTCCCCGCGACACATCATCTCACCCAAAACTCCCACCTTGCCCACGCACCAAAGGTGTGGTATCAATATTAAATATTTTCGATATGTCGATATATCGAAAATATTGTTATTTATTGACAACAAATTTGCCAATTATCGAAATATTGAATATTGATCGAACAAGGCTTCAGTCCTATTGAAAGTGATTCATATGGGGGTCGATGCCTATCGAAATTTATTGATATCGATATCGTGCATTTAGATATGCTTACGGTGGCCATATCAATATATCAATAGCAGCCCCTCAGCATCTCAGCGCCTCAACGTCCCCCATTACCCCCAGCCCATTCCCCATTACCCACAAAATTATCCCCCATTACCCCCAATAATACCCCAACAATCCCCCACCACACCCCAAACCAATCCCCCCCTACACCCCAAACCATCCCCAACACACCCCAAACCATCCCCCATTACCCCCAAACCATCCCCCATTACCTCCCCAAACCATCCCCATTACCCCCAAACCATCCCCCAAACCATCCCCCATTACCCCCAAACCATCCCCCATTACCCCCAAACCATCCCCACATTACCCCCAAACCATCCCCATTACCCCCAAACCATCCCCCCAATATCAAACCATCCCCCATTACCCCCAAACCATCCCACATTACCCCAAACCATCCCCATTACCCCCAAACCATCCCCCATTACCCCCAAACCATCCCCATTACCCCCCAAACCATCCCCCATTACCCCCAAACCATCCCCCATAACCCTCCCAAAACCATCCCCCATTACCCCAAACCATCCCGCATTACCCCCAAACCATCCCCCATTACCCCCATTACCCCGCAAACCATCCCCCATTACCCCCAAAAACCCCCCCCCCCACATCCCCCATTACCCTCAAACCATCCCCCAAACCATCCCCCATTACCCCCAAAACCATCCCCCACTACCCCCAAACCATCCCCCAACACACCCCATTACACCCCAAACCATCCCCATTACACCTCAAACCGCCCCCGAACACACCCTAGACCATGCACAAACAACCCCCAAACCATCTCCCAACACCCGGCGGGCTCATATCGTAACATATATATATATAAGAGCTTGCTCATGAGCGGTTTGGCGAGCAAGCGGGAACCCCTGGATAAAGTGTTATCAATTGCTTCATGTGAGGCAGATACCCACAAAATGTGGCAGAAAGTAACCCCGGCATACTACCCAGCACCAGACACCGCCTTTCCTAGCAAGGAAGAAGACGTGAAACGCACACCAAGAATTTTATAAATGAGCCCCCAACCACCAGATTCCTGGGAGATTCTAGTAATTTAAGGACCAAGAGATAATGCTAGCTGCTGTCTGCTGATCGCATTCATCGGTCTGCCTAACAGCCATCAACACCTTCCGATACAACTCCAAGAAAAGTGTGCCGGCCTTGCTTCCCAAAACTCCTTCAGCTGTGCAGAGCAAGAGCCAAAGGCTGAAGAAACCATCATGCATCAATGTACAAAAATGAAATCACAACGCGACAGCTGCAGTGATGGTACCCTCAGGTCTACAAGGGCTCTAGCAGAAGAGCCTCCTGCTTGCTTGAGAGCCCCGCCTCCTCGAAGGAAACTCCAGCAGCACTCTCAGTGAATACTCGTCGTGGGTACGAGGACACCAGACGATAACTCCCCACAGGTGCCTTGCCATCCGTGTCGATGGAGTCAAACAACGCCTGCCACACACCGCACAGTAGCAACGATCAGAAGCCACTGTGACCCGGATTGACCATACGAAGATTTCCGTTCAGTAATTCACACAAGGTGCATGGAAATGTTATAAAAAAACAAAATAGGCCTGCTAAAGAAAAAAAGGCGTCCAGGTGAGAAGAAAGGGTGCAGTATGCAAGGCGTCCAGGTGAGAAGAAAGGGTGCAGCATGCGAGGCGTCCAGGTGAGAAGAAAGGGTGCAGTATGCGAGGCGTCCGGGTGAAAAGAAAGGGTGCAGTATGCAAGGTGTCCAGGTGAGAAGAAAGGGTGCAGTATGCGAGGTGTCCAGCTGGGTGTGCAAGGCAAAAGTTTCGTGGTTCTGACTACCTATGCTTGTGGCCTGGACACGTCATCGTAGGGAGGCTTGAGAACTGGCTATGCTTGTGGCCTGGCCACGTCATCGTGGGGAGGCTTGAGAACTGATCATGCTTGTGGCCTGGCCACGTCATCGTGGGGAGGCTTGAGAACTGGCTATGCTTGTGGCCTGGCCACGTCATCGTGGCGAGGCTTGAGAACTGGCCATGCTTGTGGCCTGGCCACGTCATCATGGGGAGGCTTGAGAACTGGCTATGTGTAGCCAAGTGCACATCGGCTGGTTGGTGAGCAGGCACGCCTCCAATTTTCAGGATATCCTCAGGAAGAAGCTGCCGGAGTTCCAAGGTTACACAGGGACCGGGGTGGGGAGTTTAACCTGGAGGGAGTGCGTACGGAGGAACCGGCGATTGTGCTGTGCACCATCAGGCAGGCGGACCTGTGGGTCAGCTTACTACTCCAGTCAGCAAATATGAGGTTCCCAACTAACAAGGATGGCCATGTAACAGTCTTCAAAAAGAAAAAAAGAATTATAACCATCATTACAAAACGCTTCTCAAAGAGCCTTCGAGCTACGATGTCAGTTGACGGTCCCAGGAGGGGTGATGCCAGTTGACGGTCCCGGAAGGGGCGATGTCAGTTGACGGTTCCGGGAGGAACGATGCCAGTTGACGGTCCCAGGAGGGGCGATGACGGTGCGATGCCAGTTGACGGTCCCAGGAGGGGCGATGTCAGTTGACGGTCCCAGGAGGAACAATGCCAGTTGACGGTCCCAGGAGGGGCGATGTCAGTTGACGGTCCCAGGAGGGGCGATCGCAACCAACACCGCGAGCTTTTACATCCCGCTTCACGCGAGGACCAACAGTCATCGTCTCCCAGCTGCCCACCAGCTGGCATTCCCTGCTTGCCACAATCAGCAGCTATCAAAGCAGCTTTCCACGACGGCCAGTTTCCACAGCCCAATTCTACCACCCGTGTCCCACGATCGCCAGCTTTCACACTCCGCACTCGATGACCACTTGTGGTCACACCTCGTACCAAGGTCGCCTTCTGTCACACACCACTAGCTCGCCTTGCTCACACCCATTGCCACGTTGGTTCCAGAAGCAGGCCGGACCAAATCGAAGAGGGTAGGGACACTGACCCGAACTTGCACGATCCCTGGCTCATCCGCCGTGGGCTCCGGGGGCAGCGCAGCGGCCTTGGCTGCAAGTGCGCGCTCAAGGCTGGCCGCGGCGTCCTCCTGGGCTTGCTGAGCCTCGGCCTCCGCCCTCTGCAAAACGCGCCGTCAGGAGTGACATATTCGTGAGTCGCCGACGGTCCGAGGAGGTTTTGCCGAGAGCTTGACCGGGCTCGGTCGACGAAAGGAGAACTGCAAAGCTCCCTCGAGTCAGCGCCCTTACTCGCTTTCCCATAAGCATTCAGTGCGAGCGGCACTGGGTTTGTATGGCACGCCGAAGAGAGCTTCTTTCGATCACAGAGAGGGTGAGAAGTCGAGAGGTTAAGACGAAAGTGGAGGCTGCTCGAAGGAGGGTTGCGTGCATCGCGTGACCTGACGTTGCGCCTCGTGTGCCTCCTCCTCGGCGCGCCTCTCCACCTCCTTCTCCGCCTTGACGCGATCTGCCTCCAAGCTCTGCTGGTAGGCGAAATCTTGCTCCTCGCGGATCGACCTCGCCGCCATGACTCCAGGGGACACTGGCTCTGACGTCCACTGCAAGGGCCAGCAAAAACCCAGCCGTTTGCGTTAGAGCCAACCAAGCGTCCATCGCGTAGTGCCTCTCAGTCAGACGTCAAGCCTGCGACGCGTGCGCGAACCAAACAGTGAGGGGACGCCAACTTGCCCGGTTCGTCGGCGCCAAGTAGTCTTCCATTCTTTTGAGCTTTGAAGAATGGCGAACAGAGGTCCTCGCGCAGGGCTCACACGATTGAGTGTTCAGAAGAGGTCCTAAGCAAAAGTCTCTTTGGAGTGACAGGTTTGAGCAGACGAAGGGCGGCGGCGCACGTTCGTCCTGCTGGCTTCGCGCTCAGCCGCAGCTTCTTCGGCGAACTGGCTTTCCCATTCCTCGTGCTGCAGCCTCAGCAGCTCAGCTTGCTCCGCGTCCATGTCGACCGCAGGAGCGGCTGCCCGCTCCGGTAGGGGTTCGCCATCGCTGGCCAAGTTTCGCGGCACAGCTTGCCCTTGCACCCTGCAGACAGGTCGCGCCGGGCAGCTAAGCGAATCAGTGCAAGAGTGCACCGCACTTATTGAAGTATATAGGTGAAGCGCAGATATCTTGAGCTGAACACACACAACGAGGCCCCGAAAGCTGACTGAAAGCACTGAAACCTTTTTTTCTTTTCCAGAAATAGCCTTGGAGCTCCGCCAGGATCATCTGACGTGGCAGGTGAATTCGCGCTCAAAGGTTTAGAGAAACACAACGTTCCGCACCCGAGATCAAGATCTGGTGCTGATAGACCCTCTACCCGCATGGATTCCGCGATAGCGGCTTCGAGCAGTTGCTGTTCGATGGAAGCGTTATCGTCCACTTCCCCACCAAAATTTGGGTCGGAAGCAACCAGATCCTCCTCCTCGTCCTCAGCGGCAGCTTGCATGAAATCAGATTGCGGTGGACGTGCGGGCACTTCTGAAGCAGTACGTGCAGGAGGAGGGGACGGGATGGCCGCGTCCATGACGGCATCGGTAGGTTCGGTGCCCGGTCTAGCTCAGATCAAACGAAACGGGTCAAAACTTTTTAGCAATCTGTTTCACTCGGTGATACAGCTGAAAGGTGGTCGCATACCTCGGAGCGAACGCGTTTTCCATATAGTAATTCACGGCATTATTTATATCCCAGTTGTGAGACTGTGAAGAGCAAGCGGCGTTAGAACAAGTGCACAAGTTCAGGAAACAACGTTCGGCAGACACGTTCCAAGAACTAGCGGAAGGGGAAACTACCTCAAGTACATTGGCAGCCATCAACTCGTTGGCGTTCGTTATAACACAGAACTGTGATATCTTGTTCTGCCGGTCTTCATCCATTTTTCAAGACTGCCAGGAGATGAGCTCACGAGGATCTCTTCAAGATATCGAATTAGGGGAGTGCTCTCGCTTCAGGATTTGTAGACCTGCTTACTGAACCAACCACTGCGGAAGAATATCTCTTCGTCTTGACTGTTGATGTTGACCCCTTTGCAGCGAAGAGCGTGACTGACGGGAGGTGACGGGGCGCTGAGTGGCGGGAGGTGACATGGCGTCCAAAATGTCCGCAATTGATTGGTGACAGGCAGGCAGTCGCCCTGGTTCGCCTCCCCGTCAGTGCTTACGTCGAGGTTGATTTACGGTCACGATTGCCGATATTGCCCTCGTGTACGATGCAGATGGACTGGAGTGCGACTCCTGTAGTCCTGTTCGCATTTATCAAGAAAAACAAATAAAAGAAATAAGAAATGGATGCATCGAGCCCCGATTTGCGATCCTCGATAACAGATCACGATCGGCGATCGGGAAGAGACACATGAACAGAGAACCCAGAACGGACACGACGACAAGAGAACATATAAGTTCTATTTTAAAATTAAAATTACTAGGCCAGTCGATCTAAAGATCTCCACTACCGTAGGCCTGCGACCGAATATTTGACGTCATTTTGCGATCGGACGGCACTGGCACGATACGATTAGTAACCGGGCTTTATTATTCTGACGATTGCAATTCTGTCTCTCTGAACACCACGTCTGCCATGCCATAACGTCTGGGTGGCGTCGCGTCGCGGCACACGTGACACGCGAATGCAGTGGCGAACTGGCGATGGCGAACTGGCGATGTCATCGTTATCGTTTGGCCGTCGTCAGATCGAAATTTCGTTGGTGTCGCCCGTTGGGATTCGAGCTTTGATTCAAAGCCTGCGGCGCAACCCTAGGTCCCCGCCCCCTTCCCCACACATTGTGGGAAGCAGGGGGTAAAGGGGAGCCCCCAAATCTCCCACAAAGGGACATGCACCACGCGATGACGATGAACACGCATCGTATGAAGGTAATAATAATAAAACATTTACGCTAGCAAAGGGGACAAAGTCCTGAGAGTGCGGTATCCCTGCAAAGCAGGCTAGTGAAAACACCACGGGCTACTCCCTCTGCTATAGCGCGCCCACAAAGGGGCCGCAACCCACTTTTCAGCAGGGTGACATCTAGAGAAAAAGCTAAGTGCTAGGCAAAAAAACTCTAGAAGATGGAGAAGCAGCCATGGCCGGGTGGATGGAGGGGTGGCTGAATCTGAGCGGTGGGGAGGGAAGTCGAAGAATTAAGGGGGTATTTGGAGACGTTGAGGAAGGGGGTCGGGGTGGGCGGGGGAGAGGGGGTGGAGGGGGGGAGGGGAGGGGGACGGCCCCTCCCCTTGGGGACACGGAACCATCTAATATTGCAAGACTTTTGAAAATTATTGCAGGAGGGTTTGAAGAAAGTCGTTTGACGGTTGCACAGCTTCTGTTTCTGTCATGGTTTCACTGTCATGGGGAAACAGAAACTGTACCGCTAGACCCAGAAGCCCGAAAAAGGTGAGCCAGGCCGGGATCGAGCCCGTGACCTCTCGCATACCGGACGAGCGCTCTGCCGTTGAGCTACTCTGGCTTTTGATGGCGATTCTGGTGCGGTACAGAGTAGCTACTGAGTCCCCATAGTGCCACGTAGGCGGCGAAGAGTGACACACGAAGGAACGCTCTGTTTTTTCCCCAATCTGCCGTTGTCGGTACCCCGCTGGACCCGGGGCACGCGGCTGGTTCCGCCGCGACTGTTGGGGGAATTAATTGCGTTCCCCATGACACAACCTCACTCTGAAGTGTCTACGTGGCACAACCACACAACCGCGATGCGCAGTGGAAGCGTGGTGGGCCCATAACCTCATGGGGAAACAGAAACTGTACCGCTAGACCCAGAAGCCCGAAAAAGGTGAGCCAGGCCGGGATCGAGCCCGTGACCTCTCGCATACCGGACGAGCGCTCTGCCGTTGAGCTACTCTGGCTTTTGATGGCGATCCTGGTGCGGTACACAGTACTGAGTCCCCACAGTGCCACGTAGGCGGCGAAGAGTGACACACGAAGGAACGCTCTGTTTTCCCCCAATCTGCCGTTGTCGGTACCCCGCTGGATCCGCGGGGCACGCGGCTGGTTCCGCCGCGACTGTTGGGGGAAATAATTGCGTTCCCCATGACACTGCTCGAGATGTCAACTGTATGCGGGTCAGTGTTTAAGGTGGTGGTGGTGTTTAACAGAAACACGTCTCGCCTATTTTTGGTGTGTTGCCTACAAATTCTTGGAAGTTTTTTAAGGAGAGGTTTAATCTTGCCACGGGGAACACCTATCGTGTTGAGGACAGTACCAAAATGAGGAGGGAGGTATCCCATGAGTGTAAGAACTTTGGGCCATTTCACGGTGCTTATGAAGGGCTTGGAATTTGCGTTGGTGATTGTCGTGTCGTGGTGACCACCATAATAAGGCTCAACATCACTCTGATGATAAGGAGGGTCTTGAGTGGGCCATGGACAAAGCGAAGAAGGAAGTACTTTGTCGCTTTCGTTCAGAACTTCATTCCAAATATCAGGGCTGACTCCTGTGTATTCTAGCCTCTTCTTCGTGACTCTGGACTTAGGAAGGACGTTGAGGAACCATCTGGCAATCTTTTTCTGTGTAGGCCTCCAGTCAAAGGCTGGTTGAGTATCACTGGGTGCACTGTCTATAGCTATGATAACGACATCCGAAAAGTCATCCTTATAGCAACCGCCACCTGGGAGAACGTAGGGGTCATCACCCGTCCAATAACCATGTGCGATAAATGGAATAGTGTTATGCGGGAATCTGAAAACAAGTTTAAAGCCTTTATCAAACCATCTTGTTTGGTTTTGGGGAGACAGCGGAAGAATCCATGTTCCTGAAAATCCAGGGACGGTGTTGGCCGCTTTATGTCCCATTTCCAAGGTAGTCATAACCGCCGAAGATTTGCCCTTATCTTTCCCATCAAAGGGGGGATTTCCGTAAACGATTCTGCCAATGCCTGTTATCGGGTCCACGTAGGCATCCCAAGCGAGACCATCAAAGCCGATTTTCCCATGATGGCAGAAGGGCCAGAGGGTTTTTTTTCATTCTTGTGGTGGGTGTGCATCTTCTCGAGTGAATTCTAGGGTGGGCATTTAGTGGGTTGGAGAAAAGTTCACAGCCGTTTTTGTCAAGGTTTCTGTCATCCACCAAGATATCTAAGAGGCTTCTTCTGATTGCGTAGCAGTTTTTAGGATCTCCCGATTCAAACTTACATGCATTGAGTGCTTCATGAATATCGTGCGCCCTATTCGAGTACTCCGCAAGTGAGCATGGGACTGCTTTGTTGGAAAGGCGGTGCCAAGCCAAAAGTTTCCAAAACTCTTTCTTTTGGACATATTGGAGTTCGGGGTATTTAATTGTTCCCGTAACATGGTCCACTTCGGGTTTTGCGGTCACAGCAATGGTATTCTTTTTTGAACTTGATGGACGGTACATGCTAGCTTCCGGGAGAGCGTGTAAGTATAATTCCTCATTCATTTCCTGTCTTAGGTCAGCAAGTGGAAAAAGTTTTGATGGCTGTGTTTTGATGTATGTGGTACCTTTTCCAGGGTTTAGTAGTTTGGACTTTTCTGAGATTTCTTCAGCGATGATTTTCCTTAGTTCGTTATCTTGGGTTGTTCTAAGACTATACAAACTATTATTATGTCCTGAGCATTCAAGTTGGATGTGTTCGAAGGTGCATTTTGTGTTCTGTTGGCAGTAGGGGCAGTTTTCAGTCCCGATTTTCCCCAGTTTAAATAAACGTGCTGGAGAGGCTTGAAGACCCAGGAGTTCTCTGCTTCTAGAAGCAGTGAAAGCTTTAGGTGTGATTTTGGAAATATCTTTAGTGGGGGCAGTGTTGTTCTCGTTGAGCATTCTCAAGTACTTCCCTTGAGACTGTAGAGTTTTCCAATTATGATAGTGTGAGAGTCGTTGAATTCTTCTAATGTGACTACGGATATCGCCTAAAATAGGGACCTCAAAAAAGAATAACGAGAAGGGCAGTTCCTCGGCAGGGTCGTAGCGGGAGATGTCTAAACAGCCCCCTCTGAATGAGGCTCTTTTAGCAGTACGGTCCACTCTGTCATGGACTTTGTCATTATTGTGACCCCTGATCCATTTAAGGATGGTTTTACTGTGGTCTCCTTCACTGTAGAAGCCAAGTTCTTCTAACAGTAGGCGAACAGCCTGCACATCTCTGCGATTAGCTTCACGTAATTTGTCCCGGGCACTCATGGATCTGCCATCCTTTGTTACAGCAGATATTGCGGCCATGGAGTCAATGGCATGTACCATTGGAGTCATGGATTTGAGGAGTTTCTCTTTTTGTTCTGTGAGTAGGAATCGCAGTCCCGCAATTTCAGCAGATGTGTTACTAGGGTTTTGGATATCTTCCTTGATAAGAAGCCCCGGTGCGGCGAAAGTTCTTGAGGGGGGGGATATTCATTGGCAGATATATAGTGCTGAGGTAATATATATCTAACTGGAGAGATAACCCCTGAGTTAAGGGTTACGGAATCAGAACGATAAAGTGTGATAGATAAATCAGAGGCATACATAAATACCTAACGGGTGTTTCCCGTCTACTGGTGACGGTCACCCAGCCTACCATAGGAAGTGACATGTGACAGTTTTGAGTGTCACAGTGTCAAATCCAGCACACCACCTAGGGTGGTGACCGGAGCTAGTAGTGAAACGAAGCAACAAACTCCCTACTCAACTTCAGGAGGAAACTGTAGCACAACTGGGGGCCTGTACTCTTGGTCAGGGCGGTCCCAGTTCACAGCAAAGATTGTCAGATACTGCTGTTAATTGCCAAAACCCTAAACACAGCTCAAATCCAGAGAGCTCTTCTGCACATCTAGGAAGCTATACTATAGCTAATCTCTAGGCAGGCACGGTGTGATCTGTCTCAGCCACTGGAGGTCTTCGGAGCTGGCGGTCCGGCTCGTAGCAGCGTGAGGGTGAAGTAGTTGCCGGCCCCCGGGGCCGGTGGTGAATCATTCGTAGAAGAAATTGTTGAATTCTCGATCACAGGAGGCTGCACTGCACCGGGGTGCTGCCAAGTGCTGCCCGACGGCGGGGCCTCGTCATCCGAAGACGACGCCGGCGACAGTGGAGGACCGTCCTCAAACAGCTCGGCAGGCGGCGGCGGCCCGGGATGCCACGGCATTGGAGCCATATAGAGGCCCTGCCGTCTCTGCTCCCGCCGTTGGCGACGAGGCGGAATAGCACACGGCATGTCATGAATCACGTCAGCTGGCGAAGCCTCCGCAGCCGGGACTGCCGAGTCAGTCCACGTAGCACCACCGACCGGTGGACCCGTGCACGTGCGCGCACCGGCACCACCGACACCGGCAACGGCGTGCGGTGCGGCGGTGGCACAAATTATAAAGAGTGCGCACACCAAGGAGGAAGTGAGGAGAGACCTCGCGAACCTCGGAATGCCGTTCCCGCAGCCGTACCGTGGCCGCGGCGGTGTCACCGAGGCATCTTCGTCGTCATCGTCGCTCGTGGCGTAAGTCGCGGGCTTGTAGTCGATCACGCGTTCCGGCCCCTCAACCGCGGAGAGCAAATTCATGCTCGGGGCCGGCTCATCGGGCACCAACGCAATCCCTGTGCTCTCAATGAAGTCGGCAAACGTGCGGGTGACAGGAGGGCAGAAGGGGTTCGGCGGACCGGTCCATTCCTCCTCGGACTCAATCGACGCGGGCGGTGAGTGTGCGGGCGGCTCCGACACCACCGGCAAGTCGGCAGTGAAGGTGTTGACGTTGAATGTCGAATCCCCAGCCGCGCGCGCCAACTCGGAGAACTCGGTGACGGCGGACACGAGGGCCTCACCGTCCTCCTCGCAGAATGAGCACGCGGAGAGGTCGGCGAAGATGTCCGGCTTCCCGCCCGCGAGCATGCAAAGGGCGTCGAACTCTTCGGCGTCGTCGTGGTCGATGGCATGTTGAAATTTTGCGGCCAACACCGAGTTCTCGGCCTCCTCAGCGAAAGCGTAGGCCGAGAGCCCGGTCCGGCCTCCGTTCGGGCAGTCCCGATGCCAATGGCGCGCCTTGCCCTTCGCGCACACCTGATTTTGGCAGTACGGCACGGTCGCGCCGGTGTCGCGATGGAAGGCCACCTTCTTGGAGATGGACTGAGACCAATTCCCCCCTTTGGGGAGGGGCGAGGCCGCGAAACGAGTCTTGATGCGGCGGTCCGGCTTGTCCGCGCGAGGAGTAAACCCCCGCGGAGCCGGTCCGGACTCGGCGGTGTCGAGGAATGCGGCTAATTGACGCTTCAAGTCGAGGACCATCGTCCTCAAGTCCGCGAGCTCACCGGGTCCACCGGAGTCATCGGCGGCTCCCTCCATGAAATGCGTGCCGTGAGAGTAGCGGTGTGCGGACGCCGTGGCGGTGCCCGCCCGCACGTGCTCGGAGTAGCATTCACGCACCCATTGTTGAATCGTGAGGAGGTCGTGAGCGGCTCGTTGATCGTGGAGAAGCAACCGTGATACCACCGGCTGGTAGAAGACGGTGTCGAGGGACTTGATGAACAGCGCCTTCACGTCCTCATCGTGGAGTGTCGCCCGCGTCCTCGCAGCCTTCAGAGCGGCGTTGAAGTCGCTGATCTTGTCATGCGGGTCCACGCCCGCAGAGACGCGGATGCCCAACATGTCCGCCTGGCCCTGAAAGGGGTCACCCGCTGGGATCATGCGGCGGGCAAACTCGAGAAGCACCCGCTTACCGTCGTTCGGGAATGTGGAGTGCGAGGAGTCCATCCAGTCCGCTGCCGGCGACGCGGGGTCAACCATGAGCTCGAGCGTGGAGAACAATAAGGCGTTGGCCTCCACGCGGATGGGAAGGGTAGCATCGTCCAGCAGGAAAAGGGGTGCGAAACCAATGTCCTCCGTGACAAACGCCGTCTGCAGCGCAGAGACCATCCTGGCGAAGATCGCAGACGCGTGGCCCTCAGCCGCCGAAAACCGCCCGTTCTTGTCCTCGAACAACTTTTGACGAACGGACTTGGAGACTTTCATGTCGAAGTGCTCCCGTTGAAGTGTACGCACCGAGGCAAGGAACGTAGCACCTGCTGAATTGGCAGCCGGCTGAGCTGCCGGCGGTGTGGCTGGAGTGTTGGCGTGTCTCGCAGCTGCTGAATCAAAAATCGTGGCTAGTGCGCGTCGGCGATTCGCCATGCTAGCGGTGGCTCGAGTAGAAGCTACCATACTGAGAAGGACTGAAGGGGCGGAGTGAGGCAATGAAACGTGAGATGTGCGGCAGTGTCGGGCGGCCAAGAAACGCGTGGGTCGCCGATACGGCAGCCGTGAGAGATCAAATAATTCCGGGAAGTCGTGTGGTAGCGGCGGCCGATACGCAACGGTGTGGGATCCAACCAGAAAGCGTAAACCAGTCCAACGTTAAGCCCCGTAAGAAAATTGTCTTCCAACCGGCGCGGCGTGCCGTAAATCAACCCATAAAACTTAGGCCATACCCGTGACTGCCGGCACTCTCACGCGCGGAGCGCCTCACTCCATCCCAGGCGTCCGAGCTTAGCCACTCATGGTGGCAATCTCGCAGTGGCTAAATAAAGCGCAAGTGGGGCCAAACCTGGCAGATATATAGTGCTGAGGTAATATATATCTAACTGGAGAGATAACCCCTGAGTTAAGGGTTACGGAATCAGAACGATAAAGTGTGATAGATAAATCAGAGGCATACATAAATACCTAACGGGTGTTTCCCGTCTACTGGTGACGGTCACCCAGCCTACCATAGGAAGTGACATGTGACAGTTTTGAGTGTCACAGTGTCAAATCCAGCATTCATCTTCCGAACAAGTGGCATTCCGTTGTCAAAGTTTTTTATGGCATATGCTGCACCACTGCATGCTGATTGTTTACCAGCAAATAGAGAACCATCGCTTGCCATATCATAATCTTCCATTTGTTTGCTCTTTTCGGCGTTGGGGGTAGATTCTTCTTCCGAGTCGCTAGGGCAGCTATATTCACTTTCTTCTTCCGCAGTTTTGTTTTTCATTCTGGCAATAATGGTCTCATACTGTCTGTCTGAGATGTAATCATAGTGTGAGTTAATATCATTGACTTTAGCAAGAACAGAAGAGGGCGGGTCCATATGGTCATTATATTCGAAAATGGGACCTGCTGGAATTAGGATGCAACCGTCATCGGTGATGCTATATTCAAAGTCGTAATGAAAACTGTTGGTTCCTTCGATTCTGGCAAAGACATTAGGGTTTATGGCATTGTTACTGTATTCTGTATATTGTATTGACATGGCCTCTAAGTCAATATCGGTAATGTGAATAAGAGAGATGGAATCTCGGTCACCATTTCCTTTCCAATAAAACTCACCCGTGTCCGGGGGTACTATGTTGTCTCTATATTGTTTCTTTACATATCTGGCCTGTGGGTCCAAATCTACAGGGGTTTGAAGCATTTCCTTTTCGATTTCGGTTAGCCATCCAGGGGGTCTATTACCGTTCAGCCTGAAAAAGCCTTTGCTTTCTTGCCAGTTTTTTAACATTCCACCGCAGGGAGTCAAAAAGGAACCTGTGTGCTTGAGGTTATATTTTTGAATTGCGGAGGTAACATTCCTCGACATGTAGAGTTGTCTGGGAAGGGTGGTGATTAATAAATTCCCCACATTTATTTCAAAATCGCCTATATTTATTTCGCACATTTATCACACTTTCACCTAAATTTATCGTAAATTTATCGATAAATTATCGAAAAATCTGGTAAATTGGGCACAATAACTACATTTGTAGGACGGTGGAGATGCACCTATTTTTCGTGCATAATTATCGGTTTTAATGTAATTTAAGACTACAACAATAGGTTTTGCTTAGGCATCACACGCAATTGAAGTTTGGTGGGGCTACCTTGCTTGTCGTTGCCAACAAGGGCAAGGGGAAACAAGGCAACCTCGGATTGTGATGCCTACTATCGCAAGACCTATTATCACGAACATTATGCACTGTGGCTCTGTGGGAAGTCAAATTAATATACGTACGTAATCACAACCGGGAATTGTACCGCAACATCAAAGCAGCTTGCACATACACTTGAACAAGGATTCTTACTAAAATTCACTAAGTATTACTAAAAAATCGAGAATGGTCCTAAAGTGTCAAAATGCCTCCTAAAGCTGGGTAATTGGGATTTGGTGTCCTAAACACGCCCCTAAAAGCCCCTAAAAGCCGCGGAGACAGGCGAGAATCTGAGATCGAGAGCCTAAACGCTTGTATAAATTTAAAGAAAGGCTAATCGATGTGTATAAATTGCGAGAACATGGGGGAAGGCATACAGTCGCGGTATAAATGATTGAAATTCCATGGCAAGCAGGTGATGAGTGCATGAATATAAACTAAGATAATAAGATAGCGAAATCGCATGCATGGCCATGGCCGTCATCACGACGAGTCGATGGCGCTTGCGATCGATTGCGCACGATGATGATATGCAAGGCGAGATATCCCGCCTGTTGCGCCAAACCAAGTCGTGTTTGTCTTGAAGTTCTTTACAATTTGAAAAACGAGCGGTTGACTCTCGCAAGAGAGTAAAAAAAAAAAAACAGCAAGCTGCAATGGAGAAAACGGGAGATAGCGGTCCTTCCTCGAAGAGGCAAAGGACCTTGCAGGTTTGGAACAGATTACACTCGTAGGCCTACCGGCTGTTAGCTTGCTATTTAGTCAGCAGTGGTGTTTTCCTTGATTAGGTTCATAGGCATGCATGTGTTTACGTTGGCGATTGCTCGCAGGATGGACCTGTGGGAGGCGTGCAGTCCGCGTCGCGTGGCGCAGCGTTGCTTGGGGTGGCCATGCGAGTCCCTGAAGGGCAGGTGGGTTACCTCTAGGTGTTCGACATGCGTGTATTGTTTATAGGAAAAATGCGTATTGGCCAGTTTGTTAATATTCGACGGTGTCGCAGGTGGGTGCTTCTGCGCCGGCGGTGATGCCCTCCAGGAGCGTCGGCGGCAGCATCATGCATCGTGCTGCTGCTGCACCCCAGGGCCCTGCGGTAAGTGTTCTTGGACCGTTGACATTTCCGTGTCACTCCTCCCGTAACTCAGCTGCCTGCTCTTTCGCTCTAGGAACGTGAACATCTTGGAGCGGGTATGTTCGTTTTTTTTGGGGGAATATTTGTCTAGTGCATAATCGCGCCGGATCTTTGTACCTTATGCACATACTTGTCTAAAAAGTGCCCCACGCCGCCTCACGGTCTAAATTGCGCCTCATACCGCCGCATCACACCACCTCACGGTCTGGAGCGTGCCTCACACAGCCTCCTGCAGTGCGCCCCGGCGGGCAGGGTGGTGGAGCTGCTGCTACACCCCAGGGGCCTGCGGTAAGTGTTCTTGGACCGTTGACATTTCCGAGTCACTCCTCCTGTAACTCAGCTGCCTGCTTTTTCCTTGTAGGAACGTGAACATCTTGGAGCGGGTATGTTCCTTTTTTGTGGGGGGAATATTTGTCTAGTGCATAATCGCGCCGGATCTTTGTACCTTATGCACATACTTGTCTAAAAAGTGCCCCACGCCGCCTCACGGTCTAAATTGCGCCTCATACCACCGCATCACACCACCTCACGGTCTGGAGCATGCCTCACACAGCCTGCTGCAGTGCGCCCCGGTGGGTATGGAGGAAGACCTCGGTATGCGCCCCCATTGGGGCCTGCGGTAAGTGTTCTTGGACCGTTGACATTCCCGAGTCACTCCTCCCGTAACTCAGCTGCCTGCTTTTTCCATGTATGAACGTGAACATCTTGGAGCGGGTATGTTCGTTTTTTTTGGGGGAATATTTGTGTAGAGCATGCTCGCGCCGGATCTTTGTACCTTATGCACCTACTTGTCAAAAAAGTGCCCCACGCCGCCTCACGGTCTAAATTGCGCCTCATACCGCCGCATCACACCACCTCACGGTCTGGAGCGTGCCTCACACAGCCTCCTGCAGTGCGCCCCGGTGGGCATGGTGGTGGAGCTGCTGCTGCACCCCAGGGGCCTGCGGTAAGTGTTCTTGGACCGTTGACATTTCCGAGTCACTCCTCCCGTAACTCAGCTGCCTGCTTTTTCCTTGTAGGAACGTGAACATCTTGGAGCGGGTATGTTCCTTTTTTGTGGGGGGAATATTTGTCTAGTGCATAATCGCGCCGGATCTTTGTACCTTATGCACATACTTGTCTAAAAAGTGCCCCACGCCGCCTCACGGTCTAAATTGCGCCTCATACCGCCGCATCACACCTCCTCACGGTCTGGAGCGTGCCTCACACAGCCTCCTGCAGTGCGCCCCGGTGGGCATGGTGGTGGAGCTGCTGCTGCACCCCAGGGGCCTGCGGTAAGTGTTCTTGGACCGTTGACATTTCCGAGTCACTCCTCCCGTAACTCAGCTGCCTGATTTTTCCATGTAGAAACGTGAACATCTTGGAGCCCACACAACCTCACGGTCCGCAGCATGCCTCACGTGGCACACGGTCTGTGCTCTGCAGGAGGCTGACCCTGCGCAGGAGGCGGGGGAGGTGGAGGGTGTCTCCCAAGCTGACCTGGTGCGCTTCTCAGCCTGCTAACCACGTCCAATCTGTTTCTTAACCATAAGAGCTTCAGAGGGTGTGCCGGAATCACCATTGGTGATCTGCTTGTGTGGGGCGCCTGGTGGAAGTAGTACAGTTAGGAGGCGTGTTCAGATGTGAGACGACTTGAGCCAAGCGTGCGCGTGTTTACCACGGGCATGTCTTTTGGCTCGTCGTGCTATGCGCGCCAGGTCTCCTATGACTCGAAGTCCTCCACGGTGACTGACTCCGCGCACCTATGATGCGAAGTCCTCCACCGTGACTGACTCCGCGCACCTATGACTCGAAGTCCTCCACGGTGACTGACTCCGCGCACCTAAGACTCGAAGTCCACCACCGTGACTGACTCCGCGCACCTATGATTCGAAGTCCTCCACGGTGGCTGACTCTGCGCACCTATGATTCGAAGTCCTCCACAGTGACTGCCTGACATCGCGCACCTATGATGCGAAGTCCTCCACGGTGACTGTCTCCAGGTCTCCGGTTCGTCTTCGGTGTGAGGCCGATGGTGCCATGGTGTCCCCTCCACGGGCGCGCCGGACTTGAGCCAAGCGTGCGCGTGTTTACCACGGGCATGTCTCTTGGCTCGTCGTGCTGTGCACGCCAGGTCTCCAGTCCGTCTTTGGTGTAAGGCCGATCGTGCCATGGTGTCCCCTCAACAGGGTTGTCGACTTGAGCCAAGCGTGCGCGTGTTTACCACTGGCATGTCTCTTGGCTCGTCGTGCAATGGTGTATGGTCGGGTCAGACAAGATCGGGTTGGTGGGCATTTGGCTCACGCACGTCATGCGCAGGCGCACCCTCTAGTTTACCCGCGCCGGCTCTGCACGCATGGGATCACACCCAGCCTGTGTACGCAGCTCGTGGGAGGGGCGGATGATGTGAGGTCATGGGAGGGAGAGTCGTTTGTCGTGTGGCCGTCCAGTTGGAGGGGGGTGTAGAGTTGTAGACAAGGTCGGGTTGGTGGGCGTTCGGCTCACGCACGTCATGCGCATGCGCACCCTCTAGTTTACCCGCGCCAGCTCTGCACGCATGGGATCACACCCAGCCTGTGTACGCAGCCCGTGGGAGGGGCGGATGATGTGAGGTCATGGGAGGGAGAGTCGTTTGTCGTGTGGCCGTTCAGTTGGAGGGGGGGGTGTAGAGTTGTAGACAAGGTCGGGTTGGTGGGCGTTCGGCTCACGCACGTCATGCGCAGGCGCACCCTCTAGTTTACCCGCGCCAGCTCTGCACGCATGGGATCACACCCAGCCTGTGTACGCAGCTCGTGGGAGGGGCGGATGATGTGAGGTCATGGGAGGGAGAGTCGTTTGTCGTGTGGCCGTTCAGTTGGAGGGGGTGTAGAGTTGTAGAGAAGGTCGGGTTGGTGGGCGTTCGGCTCACGCACGTCATGCGCAGGCGCACCCTCTAGTTTACCCGCGCCAGCTCTGCACGCATGGGATCACACCAGCCTGTGTACGCAGCTCGTGGGAGGGGCGGATGATGTGAGGTCATGGGAGGGAGAGTCGTTTGTCGTGTGGCCGTCGTCAGTTGGAGGGGTGTAGAGTTGTAGACAAGGTCGGGTTGGTGGGCGTTCGGCTCACGCACGTCATGCGCAGGCGCACCCTCTAGTTTACCCGCGCCAGCTCTGCACTTATGGGATCACACCCAGCCTGTGTACGCAGCTCGTGGGAGGGGCGGATGATGTGAGGTCATGGGAGGGAGAGTCGTTTGTCGTGTGGCCGTTGCGCCGTTCAGTTGTAGGGGGGTGTGGAGTTGTAGACAAGGTCGGGTTCGTGGGCGTTCGGCTCACGCACGTCATGCGCGGCGCACCCTCTAGTGTACCCGCGCCAGCTCTGCACGCATGGGATCACACCCAGCCTGTGTACGCAGCTCGTGGGAGGGGCGGATGATGTGAGGTCATGGGAGGGAGAGTCGTTTGTCGTGTGGCCGTTCGTCGGTTGGAGGGGGGTGTAGAGTTGTAGGCAAGGTCGGGTTGGTGGGCGTTCGGCTCACGCACGTCATGCGCATGCGCACCCTCTAGTTTACCCGCGCCAGCTCTGCACGCATGGGATCACACCCAGCCTGTGTACGCAGCCCGTGGGAGGGGCGGATGATGTGAGGTCATGGGAGGAAGAGTCGTTTGTCGTGTGGCCATTCAGTTGTAGGGGGGTGTAGAGTTGTAGACAAGGTCGGGTTGGTGGGCGTTCGGCTCACGCACGTCATGCGCAGGCGCACCCTCTAGTGTACCCGCGCCAGCTCTGCACGCATGGGATCACACCCAGCCTGTGTACGCAGCTCGTGGGAGGGGCGGATGATGTGAGGTCATGGGAGGGAGAGTCGTTTGTCGTGTGGCCGTCGTCAGTTGGAGGGGGGTGTAGAGTTGTAGACAAGGTCGGGTTGGTGGGCGTTCGGCTCACGCACGTCATGCGCAGCGCACCCTCTAGTTTACCCGCGCCAGCTCTGCACGCATGGGATCACACCCAGCCTGTGTACGCAGCTCGTGGGAGGGGCGGATGATGTGAGGTCATGGGAGGGAGAGTCGTTTGTCGTGTGGCCGTCTAGTTGGAGGGGGTGTAGAGTTGTAGACAAGGTCGGTGTAAGGCCGATGGTGCCATGGTATCCCCTCAACAGGGTTGTCGACTTGAGCCAAGCGTGCGCGTGTTTACCACTGGCATGTCTCTTGGCTCGTCGTGCAATGGTGTATGGTCGGGTCAGACAAGGTCGGGTTGGTGGGCGTCCGGCTCACGCACGTCATGCGCAGGCGCACCCTCTAGTGTACCCGCGCTAGCTCTGCACGCATGGGATCACACCCAGCCTGTGTACGCAGCTCGTGGGAGGGGCGGATGATGTGAGGTCATGGGAGGGAGAGTCGTTTGTCGTGTGGCCGTTCAGTTGTAGGGGGGTGTAGAGTTGTAGACAAGGTCGGGTTCGTGGGCGTTCGGCTCACGCACGTCATGCGCAGGCGCACCCTCTAGTTTACCCGCGCCAGCTCTGCACGCATGGGATCACACCCAGCCTGTGTACGCAGCTCGTGGGAGGGGCGGATGATGTGAGGTCATGGGAGGAAGAGTCGTTTGTCGTGTGGCCGTCTAGTTGGAGGGGGGTGTAGAGTTGTAGACAAGGTCGGTGTAAGGCCGATGGTGCCATGGTATCCCCTCAACAGGGTTGTCGACTTGAGCCAAGCGTGCGCGTGTTTACCACTGGCATGTCTCTTGGCTCGTCGTGCAATGGTGTATGGTCGGGTCAGACAAGGTCGGGTTGGTGGGCGTCCGGCTCACGCACGTCATGCGCAGGCGCACCCTCTAGTGTACCCGCGCCAGCTCTGCACGCATGGGATCACACCCAGCCTGTGTACGCAGCTCGTGGGAGGGGCGGATGATGTGAGGTCATGGGAGGGAGAGTCGTTTGTCGTGTGGCCGTCTAGTTGGAGGGGGTGTAGAGTTGTAGACAAGGTCGGTGTAAGGCCGATGGTGCCATGGTATCCCCTCAACAGGGTCGTCGACTTGAGCCAAGCGTGCGCGTGTTTACCACTGGCATGTCTATCTCTTGGCTCGTCGTGCAATGGTGTATGGTCGGGTCAGACAAGGTCGGGTTGGTGGGCGTCCGGCTCACGCACGTCATGCGCAGGCGCACCCTCTAGTTTACCCGCGCCAGCTCTGCACGCATGGGATCACACCCAGCCTGTGTACCCATCGAGGGTGCGCATGGGATCACACCCATCCATGATGCACGTTACAGCACGCTCGTTTAGGAGGTACTGCGTGACGTCATGACAAATTGAACCTAGCTCACGGGCTTGCACAGGGAGATGAAGTTGAGGAGGTGTACACGTGGGAGGAGGTTCTGCGAGTCTTTTTTCCCAGACCCGAGGAGGACTACTGCATATTGTGTTTAGAGGAAGTGCATCCGGAGGATCAACTGGACTGCGGTGGCCTAGGATGCGAGTGTAAAGAGAAATACATGCATTTTTCGTGTTTTGGTTTGTTTGTACGAACCCATGCCTCCGGCTGGGTCACGTGCCCATGCTGTAGGCAGAAGTGGTTTAAGTGAACCTTTCTTCAACGTGTGTGTACATTATGTAAATAGTACCGAGTCATCCCTTGCCTGTTTTGTATTCACTTACAGCTTGTTAGCTGTTCTTTGAAAATGAAGACGTGGATGTTTCCGGTGTCCTTCTTAAAAGTGTCTTGCAAGCCTGAACGGACAGTATGTTATCTCCGGACCGAAGCCTGAACGGAGAGTATGTTGCCTCCTGTATTCTCCTCCAACTCCTGTTCCTGTTCAGCACTCATCATGCAATCAGTCCGGGCTGTGTCAGGCTGCTCTGTACCGCGGCCCGGAGGAGGAGGTGATCGCCATTTTGCGCCTGCTTCGCGAACCTGGCGACCCGGTTCTGTACGCGGAGGTGGTGTGGCACAATGCCACCACCACATACGAGCCAGTTTCCGGTCCTAGACCGAATGGTACAATTCTGAACTTAGAATTGTACCAGGATTTTATCATGAACGCCAATAGGGCCGGCTGCCGCAGAGTGCCGTGGAGGTGCTCGGTCTGCGAGCTAAACGGCTGGCCGGATGGTATTTCCGAGCCTCCGCCTGTGAGGCGGAGCCTTAATGGCTGCCGTTTAGGTATCTGCCAGGCCTGCTACGAGGGTGGGATGGCGTACAGGCCTCCCAACGAGCGACAGTGCCCTTTTTGCAGAGGGTACTTCGAGCATCGCAGTGGAGTGCACTACTACGAGGAAGCGTAGAGTTGCCAAGTAGCCTAGTTGCCCCACAATTTCTTTAAATTGCTTACAGAACCACTTGCAACATGTATAACAGTGTTTATCAACTTCGATTCCAATAAAAGTTCCATTGGTGTCGTGTTGCCGTTAAGTTGAGTTTACGGGGTTGCTCACCGTTTCTCACGATTTCCGGTGTGGTGTATGTGCCGTAGCCCTCACTCTCTGCACCATCCGCTACAAAGGAAAAAACCCGATCCGCTCGGCGTCGCAAGGCAAAGGCGAAAATGGTATTTCCGAGCCTCCGCCTGTGAGGCGGAGCCTTAATGGCTGCCGTTTAGGTATCTGCCAGGCCTGCTACGAGGGTGTGATGGCGTATAGGCCTCCCAACGAGCGACAGTGCCCTTTTTGCAGAGGGTACTTCGAGCATCGCAGTGGAGTGCACTACTACGAGGAAGCGTAGAGTTGCCAAGTAGCCTAGTTGCCCCACAATTTCTTTAAATTGCTTACAGAACCACCTGCAACATGTATAACAGTGTTTATCAACTTCGATTCCAATAAAAGTTCCATTGGTGTCGTGTTGCCGTTAAGTTGAGTTTACGGGGTTGCTCGCCGTTTCTCACGATTTCCGGTGTGGTGTATGTGCCGTAGCCCTCACTCTCTGCACCATCCGCTACAAAGGAAAAAACCCGATCCGCTCGGCGTCGCAAGGCAAAGGCGCTGCGGTCCTGGGCAGTAAAAAAAGAAGTTCATGACGCACCCCGCCACAGTCAACCACTGCAACTTCCTTGTTTTCACCAGGCATTATCTGTTGAATCAATTCAAAAGAGGTTCCGGCTTGGAAAACCGGAGGCCTGCCTCGACAATCTCGTCCAGATAGCTGCACAGTTTGGGGTGCCCAGGGTCTCGCGCCCACAAGTCGTAACATACGGCGTTTCTCGGGGCACCAAAGCTCATGGTAAAGGCTCTTACGGCAACGTCCTTTTACACTGCACTGTTGATAACACCGAGCGGGCTGTTCTCAAGGACTACACCGACCCTGCACTGCACCGTCGCCTGCGGTTCTGTGCCGTGGAGCTGTACATGCACTCTTTGGCCCGTATCGCGTCTCCCACAACGGTTGTCCCCTGCTTAGGATACGGGGCCCACATTGGCGCTCCAGACCAGTCCGCGTTCCTCGTCATGAAATATGGCGGGGAGACCCTCATCGACTTCCTGAAAGCCCGCTCTCCATCAGAAATAACAATCGGAGTGCGGCGCCAGCTGGTCATCGACTTGTTTCGTGGCGTTTCGGAACTCCATGCCGCTGGATTGGTGCATGGGGACCTGAAAGGAAACAACGTGCTTGTACAAGACAATCTGTCGGCTGTTGGCGGACAAAGTCTCAAAATCATCGACTTCGGTTTGAGCTGCCTTGAGCGAACGGATCCGAGTGTTGTCCCACCAGTCCCACCACCAGCGCCACAAATTTCTACTTTCTACAAAGCATGGAAGCCCTCTCACCGGGCTCCGGAGTCCTCGCTAGCGAACAAAACCACCTACAGCGACATCTGGGCAATTGGCGGGCTCGCCATGCAAATACTCTTAGGGAAAAACCTTCCATGGGAACAGCTTCTGGCGTTGGCTAAGGAGCGTAACATGGGACAATGGGAGCCACATAGTCGTACTTCAAAAACGCTAACATTGCTCGTGAATGCGTGTCTCGAAGTCGACCCAGCGAACAGGCCAACTGCCTTCAAGTTACACTCAACTTTCTTTGCGTCTCGGATACAATCAAGTAATGATGGGGTAGAAGGGAGCAATTCCTACCACCGCTTAGTGCCAGGTTCCAACGCTTAGTGCTTGTCACGTTTGTACGCAAATCCTAGTTAGGCATGCACATTTTCAACACATTTTGCCAGTAATGCGTCATGTATATTCCGTATATTTGCACTGTGCTGACTTGAACGGATTCTTGCATATCACCGTCGCTGATGACTGCGTTACATCATGCCGTTATTGACCGATGCTCAATGGGCACCGGTGGTCAGGTTGCCGTTGGGCGGAGCTCGTTCTTTCTGGGCGAACCTGGGTGGGGGGTCACCGCATCCAGCCTTACCGCATTCAGTGATAAACCTGTGTCACGAAGGCAGACGCCCTGGCTCCGGTACCATCTCGCGTTTGTTTGTGAAGGCATTCCGGACGGCGTGCGTGTCCTAGACCTATTTACCGTGTGCAATGTGTGCCAGTTGGAAACATTGTGGCGGAAATACCATCCAGCGACCCGTCCTTCCCCAGAATCGGCAATGGCCTTCAACCAAGCCCACCCCCGCGAACAGAATGCATGGAGGATGGCTGTACATGCTTTTCCTTCCGAAGACCTCACATCCGTGTTACAGGTTCAGGTCATTCGGACGGACGGACGGATGAATGTCAAAAGCTCTCCCCACCACTTCTACGCATGGATCTTGACGCCCCCTGTGCGGGTCTGGCTCTATCCAGTGCTCTCGGTGATGGTATGCATGCATCGTGGAACGGTGTATGCCGCAGCCAGCAGCGACCTCTCAGAAGGCAGCGCTCCCAGACTCGACATGCGTGCACCGCCTCCGCGCGTGCACGCCGGGTATACGATGTTAGGAATAGAAACCGCGCTAAAGGCAGGTGGTGGTAGACTCCAGCCCAGTTCCCTGTCGGTGCTTTTTCTGGATGCTCAGGAGTCGCATGCCGCGGATTTCACTGCCACCCACCGAATGCAGGCCCAGCGGGTGTTAGCTGACTGTCGCGCCAAATCAATCAGTATCAATTGGACCAAGTGGTATCGGCCATGGCAAACCCAGTCGTCCGGAGCCGACTCCTTTTTCGATGGCGGTGAGGGGTTCCTCACTCGGTCCGATGATCCCAAGGGAGCACCTCCAGGGATTGATAAATTTCTCGAAACCCTTGGGCCAATTTCAGGCACCGTGGAAAGGTACCACGCTTTCCTGAGTAGCAATATGAATGCCTTTCATGTAGATAACATTTCCGAGCTCGCTTCGAGCCCGTATAGGAATCTGCTGGAAGCAGTGACATCCCAGCAACCGGCACCAACAGTCATAGTCATCATGGGCGCGTACGTTTCCCAGTGCGTGCTGCACACCGCTCTTGCGGCGCAGCAACTGGCTGGGATACTGCATAATAATTGTGGAAGACGCGTGCGTGGCATACCCCACACTGAATAATGTCGCGCCGGGCAAACTTGAGCAGACTGTAGAGGGGCATTGGGATCTCCTTACTCGTTGTGCAGTGGTGTTAAATGTTGAGGATTTCATTAGCGGCATTCAGTAGCAATTTTTACACACGCCTTGCGATAGCATACGTACATCACTCTAGACATTTTATTAGTAAGTTGTACCGCTGTCTCCACTTGGACAATAGTAAATTGTCTGATTACGTCCTGATGAATACCGTCGCTCTGATTAATACAGGCGCAGCAATCATGGCATGGCCGGTGGAATTCACCCTCACTTCCTACCCTCACATGTCCACCATCTCCTGTTGCAAATGACAAAGTACATTACACAGGAGACCAAGGCCACCATCTCTTGTTTTATATTCTTTTGGAGTGGATGAAGAAGCACTGGCTTTGCAGGACAAAGCCAGAAGTGCTGTTCATTAGGGATTGGGTAGAGGAAAGGATAATGTGGGCAGTTGGTGAAAAGGTTCTTGTTTCGTGTGAATATGGTATTGTTCAAGTGCCATATGATATTGCACAGCTGAGTGGTACTCCCGTACATATTCCCGAAGGCGAGCCGGAAGTTGAGCATCAGATGTGTATCAGTCCCAGATGGCATTCCTTATTGTGGCTCGTGAATGAAGAGTATTTGAAAGAGCCACATTATTGGTTAAATGATCAGCATTATGCGTGTTACTTTCGTTACCGGTGGAATTTGCACAAGGCAGTTATGCATAGATACAAGGTAGCAGACCTATTGTCAGAGGGGGAAACAATTTAAATGTACTGCAAAGATGAGTAATTGGCAACTAGCATGTATAGATTAAGTTGGCAGGAAATTGTAATATTACTACAATCTAATAATAGTAGATTGTATATATCATATATATTATGAGATATGTTACAATGTAATAATAGTAGATTGTATATATTATATTTATTATTAGATATGTATATATGATATATATTATTAATATATATATATATATCAT